>JAAGKR010008927.1:5419-28781 GCA_011419295.1 Clarias macrocephalus | reverse complement strand
CTTGTAACTGTAGCTACTGTGTGGCCAGATTGTGATGTCTAGATGACTGACTGGATCGCAGCAACTCTAAAACTGCAGCTTTGTTTCTGCGGGATGTTCCGGGTCTGCAGTGGTCAGGACGTACCAAAAGTGATCCAAGGAAGGAAAACCAGTGAACTGGTGACGGGGTCATGAGTGTCCAAGGCTCACTGATGCACGTGGGGGGGCGAAGGCTGGCCCGTGGTGTCTGATCCAATAAAGCGCTACTGCAGATCACAGTGAGGGAAAGGTGTCAGAACACACTGATCAGCCTAATATTGAATAAATCCCCTTTTGTCTTTTGCTATAACAGTAATGATCTGCGTTGCTCGTCCTCATGCACCGTTGTACCCGGAGTGACTGTTCACACACAGCCGACGGATTTAAAATCCAGATATAAAGTGTATACAGCCAGGCCCTGGTGATTCAGGACGTTCAGGTGGTCATGAGTCTCGAGCTGAGCGACTGAAGCGACCCCAGATCATAACTCCGCCTCCAGAGGCTTGTACACTGGACACTATATATGATGGGAGCATCACTTCATGCGCTTCCCTTCTCACCCTGACACGCCCATCACTCTGGAACAGACTCAGTCTGGACTTGTCAGGTCACATGACCTTTTCCCATCACTCCAAAGTCCAGCCTTTATGATCCTTAACAAACTGAAGACTTTTTTTTTTCTGATGAGTCGCACTAACACGTGGTTTTCTTATGCTGTTTAGTTCCAATCCTGTGGGTTCTTGTCGCTGTGTGTGTGTGTGTGTGTGTGTGTGTGTGTGTGTGTGTGTGTGTGTGTGTGTGTGTGGAAATGCTTTTACTTTCATTATTGAACACAGCTCTGGTTTTTACTGTTGATGATTTTTTACCATGCAACTTCATTCATGATTTAATTCATGATTATTTTTATTTTTGAATGTTTCTCCTCGAGCCGCGTTACTTCCACACGTTGGTGGTTCTGCGCTACCCTGCCAGGTTGCCGCGCACACTGTGAGAGTTTATCTTATTTACCTCTGTAACCTCACATCCAAAATATAAATCTGGGTCAAGTGCCGGTGATGCAGCAGCGGAGAGGAAAACAATCAAAAGAAGGTGGAAACCGTAGCGCGATAAGAAACGCGCGTGACACCATCGGCATGTTATGATGTACTGTATCATGTTTAAAATGTTTCATCAGGAAGCGTTTTTAAGTGTTTTATTTTACATCCCAAGCCAAATATTTGCGTGATGCTGATCAGGCCACCGCACCCGCCCGCGGCAGAACCGGAACTCGTCTCTTTATATCGAGCGAGTGCCGTTATCTATAAATAGTCAGTTTTGTGGGACCGGTAACTCCGTGTGCGCGTCACGCTGCCTGACCAGTCGCTCCTAAAGGATGGAGGTCTTGACTTGGAGAGATTTAATGACGTCATCGTGACGTAAACGATGATGCGAATCAGCTGCTCCACAGCGAGACGGTTGAAACGTCCCGTCATGATGTTTTTACTCTTTACTGCGCTTCATTACTGCAGAATGACGTAAAACTCCAGCGTCCAGCAGCGAGCTCTCCGCCTGCGCGGCCACGCCTCCTCCCCTCCCCCTCCCCCTCCCCCGCCTTAAACCTTACGCAGAGGCCGCGCTCGTCTCTCTGCCTCGGTCGGGCTTAAATAGTTTTTTTTCCGGCGCGGTGTCCGAACTCAGAGGAGCGGAGTCGCACCCAGGCTGGTGAACATCTTGAATGCGAGTGTGCACACGGCGTCGTGGAGAGACGCGGCTTGAGCGCTGAGGAAGTTTCATGAGGACTGGATGAAACCTCAGCAGAAAGCCAGACAAACACAAACAGGCGCTCCGGCGAACAACAGGAGTGTTTACAGAGGAGCAGACGCTGGCAGAATCGACCCCGTCGTGTGTGTGTGTGTGTGTGTGTGTGTGTGTGTGTGTGTGTGTGTGTGTGTATACAGAAACGTTGCTCCAGTACGGAACAGGAACGCTTTGGAGTCAGACTGCAGTTATTCTGATAATCTGCTGATCTGTTGATTTATTGTTTTATTTTTAGTAATTAGGTTAATTAATATTCGTACAAATAAATAACAGTGCAATAAATATCTGCTGTCTGCCTCACTTACATGACGAGAGAGACACAATGAGACCAATTTGAGAGAGCAAGACAATGAGATGAGAGGGAAGTAGACGCAACGAGAGGGAGACACAACAACAATGAGCCACAGACGCAACGAAGAACGAGAGACATGATGAGAGGGGGACACAAACGATGTGTGAGAGGGGGGACGCGAAGAGAGAGACAAACCTGAGAGGGGGGGTAGCGGGCGATGTGGGGGTGTGAGAGAGAGAAAAGGGGGGGGGGACACATGAAGAGGGAGAGAGACAGTTGGAGAGACGGAGAGAATGTGACAGCAAGGAAGAGGGACAGACATGCACACAGAGAGAGTGAGAGACCAGACAGACAGACAGACGGACAGTGTGGGGGAATGGAATCATTTTGGCTGTGTGGAATCGAGTGTGAAGCTGTGACTGACTGTAACGGCGCCCCCTGCTCAGACCCTCTCACTCCGCTCACACTCTCAAACGTGAGCTGAAACACCAGAGCCCCAGTAGCGGCGTCGCTCCAGCAGACTGTCCTGACCTCAATGTGATCACCTCTATGGACCTGGGGGTGATGGACCCTGGTGTAACTCGCGGTGTGCGTGTGTGCGCTTGATGTTTAAATGGATTAGTGTATTTAGTGCGTTTTCTGGCATTTCTACAGATGATATGAATGAGTAGCATCCATTGTTTTCGTCTCCTCCTCGTCCATCTGTCTGCGCGTCGAGATCAGACGCAGCGTCTGCTACAAGACCTCGTTAAAGCAATCACTTTATCCCGTATCCCATGGGAAAGGTTTAAAGCGGCTCGCTACGGTCGAAGTCCTATCTCCATGTCCTCAGATGTAAGAAGGAAGCCGTGTTGGAACATCTGAGAGACTTTAGAACGAGGGTTTGAGCTCTGTCGAGGTCAAGTCGAACCATTTGGTCTAAAAGGTGCAACACCGAGGCAACAGCATCGCAATGATGAGGCTCACGCTCTGTGGGATCTCTTCAGATCTTTTCTGGAATGGAGGAACCCAAGCTCTAGCAGTATATTGAGAAGAACCTGGTCTAGTCAGCCAGACGTCTGCACGTAGGGTAGTCTTGTGTTTTAACGGGACAATCAGTCAGAGCTGAGGACCGACCTCGGGGTCTCGCGGTTCACGGCACGGATTTGCACAAGTACTCAATCATGTCATCATATGCAAAGTTTGGTGTGTGGCGACACCCAGGGGGCGGAGTTAAGGTGAAGTAACTGTTCCTCAGGAATCGGTACGTCTGATCACGCCGAGATTTGGTGCTGAGCCGGAGGCGGAGTTTCACAAATTCCTGACTTTAAAGCTTTGCCTTTTCGTCTAGACGTCTTCACACTGTAATAATCATGAAAAACAAATCAAAGTAACACAAAACTGTATGATTACCCATTTATTCATGCACGTTGACTTTCGCTTCCTGGTCAAGTATATTGAACTAAACAGCGAATCTTGCGCTTTCAGAAAACCCAAACTCTGTGTATTTGATAAAGCTTTGACCAGTTATCCTATTTGGAAACAACACATTTTTGTCTCTTCTCCAACATGGTGCTTACTGTACATCACATCACACTTCGCTTGACCAGGTGCTGCTGATCATCAGCCCTTGATTAATTGCTCGTCAGCAGGTGTGTAGACCTCTGTTCAGAAGGTTTGGTCTGCTGGTTTTGTTTCCTGGTCCGGAACATTCAGGTGTTCCAAGAGGGAAAGACATAAGCAGTGGTCCTAGAGAAGCAACTGTTGCTCCAGTTAAATCTAGAAATGGATATAAAGTCGTTTCCAAACAATTTGGAGTTGAACATTCTACGTGGAAAGCATTCAAGACTGTCGGCAATCTTCCCAGAAATGGATGGCGTCCCAGCACCTCCACCCCCCCCTTAAGTCAAACTCTGAAATGCTCAGAGGAACACAAGAAACCCAAGAGCTACATCTCGGATCCTACAGGACTCAACAAGCATGTTAAAGTTCATGAAGGCACAATTAGAAGAAGACCGAAGAAGTCCAGTTAGTTTGGAAGGAAAGCCTCTTTTGTCTAAAAAGAACATGGAAGCACGACTGAGGTTTGCAAAACTGAATCTGAACAAACAACAAGATGACTGGAACAATGTCCTATGGATGGGTGAGATCAAAGTGGAGATGTTTGGCGGTGATCATGTGGGCTTGTTTTGCTGGACCTGGGCACCTTGCAGTCATTGAGTCGACCTGCTCATGCCAGAGTAATCTAGACACACACGTTGCTCCATCTGTCCAAAAGCTACAGCTTGGTCTAAACTGGGTTGATGATCCAAAGCGTATTATTTAAATCTACATCAGAATGGCTGAAAAAGGAAAGAATCAAGGTTTTGGACTGGTCTAGTCAAAGTCATGACCTCAACCCAACTGAAACGCTGTGGTGGGACCTTAACAGAGCTGTGCATAAGCGAAGGCCCAAAAACCTCAATGAACTGAAGCAAGAAGAATGAACCTGAACGATGTGAGACTGAGTCATACAGGAAATGATAACTTCAAGTTATAGAGGGGGGGGGGGGGTACTTATTATTGCCTGCATGATTCATTGTTCTTTTTTTCTTTTTTAATACATAATGGCACAGTGACGGAAGGTAATGTTGTAGTTGTTGGTCTGAGGTTGTATTTGCCTGATGCTAAGACCTGCTAAGTTTATTGATTTCTTTTTATGCTTTTACACACAAAACCCACGTTTCCCTTCTTTTAGTCATAACTTTTGCACATGACTGTATGTGTATAGTTATAGTGTGTACAGGCAGCTTCTGTAGTTCCTGAGGTGAGAGATTAAAAGCAGAAGTATTTCAGTTCCCCTGAAAGGGCTCGCGGGGTTAAAGTTCTCTGAAGTTGAGTTGAAAGCTCTACGCGTTCTCCCGGGTTCTCCGCTTCGACCCAACCTGAGCGTTTAACCTCTTCACACATTAGTCTTGATGTGTGTGTGTGTGGCTCAGACTCTTCTCATGTAGATCCCAGGCGTCTCGTCCTGCTCGGGGTTAAACGGTCAGGTTCAGGATCAGACGCCGAAATGCGTCTCGTCTGTCCTTCCAGACGGCTCTGAGGCCGCGGCTGCGCTTCCGTGATTCATCCGATGCCAAGAGTGTTTTATTAAAGCTGCAGGGAATCAGGGCTGGCCTTGGTTCAGACACATGCACGAACAAACAACCACACACACACACACACACACACACACACACACACACACACACGGCTTTGTTGGACTCACCCAGACTGTGCTGTGCCTTCCCGCTATAAATAGCTCTAATGGTCTTCTTCAATGACCTACGGAAAGGGGTGTGTGTGTATGTGTGTGTGTGTGTGTGTGTGTGTGTGTGTTGTAGTCGAGGCTACTAAAACGAGTGCTGCAGTGTGATGATCGTAAGGCTGGATTTAGACGGCGTTTGACTTCTTGCCTCAGAAGCTCCGAGTGACCGTGTGATTGAGCTCCTTACAGCCCTGTGTGTAAACGCCGCAGAACGCCACTGCTGTTACCGCGCGCTGATCCTTATTTAGCCAAAATTGGAAGTGAGGAAATGAGGAGTCATGAGCTTTAGTTGAAGGCAGGGTTATTGCTGTGTGCACTCATTTTCGCAGGAGTTTCATGAGTAGAGATTCGGGTGATGTGTCGCGATTCTTGTGATGATTCGCCAAGACTTCAAAATTGATTGATTTAATTTTTTTCCCTAAAATTGTTTTATTATATTTACAAAATGCGCCAGGTTTTGCGTATCCAGGAAACTTCTGTGTAGCGTAACTCTGATGACATGGACATAACGGCGAGACCGTAAACGATTTTCAGGAAAAGTGCCAGAATAATTGTTGTGTGTTGTTAAAATGATTATTAATTGATTAGCGATTGATTTACTCAAACCGGTCATCGATTATAGGATGGTTACCGACTAGTGGAGTGTGTGCGGTTGTTGGCGGTGTTGATGATGAAAGTCCAGCTGTTTCATCCGAGTGCACGGAGCTACACAGACCAGAGCGCTGAAGAGATTTTCAACAAGCAAAAACGCTAAATATCAGTCCGCCGTCGTCAGAACGTAATCGATCGAACGAGTTCGTTAGCAGTTCCGTCGTTCCTCTTAATGATTATTAGAGCGCGATGTCTGTGATCAGAAAACAAGAAACGCTTCTTCCATTTTTATAAATGTATGAGACGGACAGGATGCTTTATTAGACAGGCATAATGCACGTGGTTGGAGGGTTGTGGGTGCGGTGTTGGGCTGCGCTGAGCACCAGGGCTGTACAGGTTGCGGTGTGATGCGGGTGGCGTGGCATGGTGCGGGTGGTGCCATGCAGGTGTGATACGGGGGGCGTGGTGTGTGTTAGAATCTGAAGTGTAATGTGAAAGGAGTTGAGCATCTGTCATGAAGTGCAGGTCGAGCCTCACTTCCTGTTTATAAACTCTCTCCTCCCGCTGATGGCTCCGGATCTCTTTTCTCTCTCCAGTCTCAGGCAGGACAGTGACGGACTACCTGTCTGTTTTCAGACTCTTTCATGGACGCTCTAGTCTGTATGTGTTTCTAACTAGGCCGTCTGTCTGTCTGTCTGTCTGTCTCTCACTTACTTGGCAGCAACCGTGTTCATGACAATAGTGACGAGAGCGAGAGTGAAACGCACTGATTTATTGAGTTTGACAAACAACAACAACAAAAAACGCAGCGGTGCCTCAAAGCCCACTGCAGTCGTTCCCGTGAACATTCAGGGAAAATCGATAACTCGTCGGCAACTTGCGGAAGAGACGCGTCCGTCTGTGGGCGCTGTACACACGGTTAAGAAAGCAGAGTTTGTGAACCTGCACTCGGCGAATGCATTTTAACGGAATTTCAACTTTAAAATACTTTCAGCATCCAGATGAATTCCTTTTTTTTCTTCCCTCTTTTCCTTCGCTTTAGACCCCGACGCCAATGGAGCAGGTGGGGAAGATCAGGAGTCAGCATTACGCAGCAGGAAACCCTTACTCTCAGCAGCAGGGGCCTGCACCCGGGGCCCAGCAAGGGCCTCCCTACCCCGGGCAAGGCTACGGCTCCCCAGGAACACAGAGATACCCAATGGGCATGCAGGGACGGAGCCCTGGTGCCGTGGGCGGCATGCAGTACGGACAGCAGGTGAGTTCTGACCTGAAACCCCTGACTCGCTAGGGTTTAGTGTCCGATTACATCCGGCATGAGCTGCTTCCTCGCATGGAGTCCGGACGGGATTAGGACGTTTGTTCACATGCTTTGACAGTTTAACTGGATATTAGGTGAAAGTTTTGCGTAAAAAACAAAAAAAAACAAAAAAAAAACATTCTCTAGTAGGGTTACACACACACACACACAACCGCAGTTGAGCAGAGCGATGGCTACAGCTCGACTAGGCCATTGTCTGATTAAACAAGCACAGCAGGGGAATCAATTTGTTGACCGAAGTACGTCCATCTTCACTCCGACAGGTGGCTGTATGCCTGGTATCACGCTGAGCGCTGTCCGGGGCTGTGAGCTCCATACGTGCTGTCCGGTTCGTTTTTTTTTTTTTCTACAAATGAGATGCACGCTGTCGTCCCCCCCCCCCCTCCCCCCATGGTTATGGTGTTTATCCAAACTCAGACGACACGGTCGTATTGTTGGCGGCTTCTTCTGCCGGTGCACGTTTTGTTCGACTTCCGGATCGAAGGCTGGGGCGGGGGAACATGTCGCGTGTGCAGAGCGCCTTGGCCCGGGTTCTGTGTCCGATTGAGTCCAAACGGTCTGATCCAATCTGGTCCGATCCAAATGGATGTCCAACGGCTTATTAGACATGCAAACCCTTGATCTTCTCTCTTGTTGGAATAAATATAATCCTTCAGCGCATGTTTTCCCCATGTGGGGTAACGCCTAAGTTACGTGACGAGTTTCTGGGAGTTCCGTGAGCAGTAACGACTTTACCTTCATCCACCGAGTCTCCGGCTGTGAAACGAGCTCTGATTGGCTCGCGTCTCACATGCAGTACAGCATTTAACCAATCATAGATGAGACTGAATGCTTGTGGCCAATCATAATGCAGAAGGCGGGATTGATCAGGAAAGATGACAAATAACCACCGACGTGATTAGCAGCATCGTGACTTCTGACCTCGGAGTTGGGGGGGAAAAATCTGTTTGCATCTCTTACAGATTGAAATCTTTCTAATTATAAATTCTAGCTTGAAAAGGGTTTAATCAGATGGAAGAAATATTCCAGTATAGATGCGGATAGCGTGAGCAGTTTAAATGGAACGGTGTTACACGGGACGTTCTGTCCATGAGCCGAATCAGAATTCCAATCTCAGGACACCAAACCCATCACACGCATTTAACGAAATGAAGTAAAGATGATAAACAAGCTTGAAGTTTGTTTGCGAGCTACAAGCAGGAAGTCGGAGGGAGCGTGAGCGAGCGAGCGAGTGGGAGGAGGTGGTGCACCTGAAGGCGATCCTGATAATCAGCTTTCTCTGTTTTACTGAGCGCTGATGAGGAGATAAAGGGGGAGGTGGAGCGTTTAGAACCGTGTGTGAGATTTAATGAACAAGGTTGAAAAATAAGCTTCCGTTTCATCTCAACCCCTTTTTGATGCCACTTGTGCAACTCGAGTAAAGAAAGAAGAGAGGAAGAAGCCTGAATTTGGGGAAACCCCCCGAGAGGCGCCCCTGCTTCTGATGTCGTGCAGCACCCCGAGAGGGCGACTGATCAACAAACCTGTGACATTTTTAACAGCCTGATTTTCGTTTTAATGTCAAATTTTCAGATAGTTGAACTCAGAACCTGCAGTCCGAATTCTTTCCCATGAACCAAACCTCAGCACAAGAGGTTTACAAGATCAACCCTAAACCTTTGATGGCTGAATTTCCAAACAGGAAGTGAGGGAGGAAAGGTGGAGCTTAAGAAACGCCCCCTTGCTTTAGCCACACCCCTTTATCAGTCACATTAGTTACTCTGATTTTGTTATACGCTGTACACGATGAGAAGTTTAATTCGTTGTACCGCTGTGCTGTATGACGAGCGGCGCTGCTTATCGTACAGTTTGGTCCGGTACACCCCACACACACACACACACACACACACACACACACACACACACACACACACACACACACACACACACACACACACTTCATTTATTTTATTGTCTACTCCATTCAGAGTTTTTCCAGCCGGCTGTACAGAGCTTAACGCGCGCTGCAGCGTCGAGGCAAAAGGCGCGTTAAGGACAGTTTTGTGTGTGTGTGTGTGTGTGTGTGTGTGTGTGGCATGCATTTACAGTGCAGTGAAAAGTCCCCCCTCCTGATTTCCTCTATCTTTGCATATTTCTCACACCACATGGTTTCAGATCCTCATACAGAGCGCAGCAAGGAGAATGTGAGGAAACACAAAACGCAGTCGTTAAATGACTGTTTCATGTATCGAAGAGAGAAACGATTATGCAACATCTGTATCACTTTGCCGTATAAACTCGAACCTTTTTTTTTTTTTTTTTTAATCTCAGAGTTGGCAGCATTGGGAAATGGGTACAGATCAGATTTCCAAAAAAAAATTAAAGTGCAGATATGCAACCGCAAGGGTATGGGTTCATTTCTCTGTAATTAATGTTGCTAATTAGTGTGAATTTCTCTGTGCCTATCATCACTGCAGCCTAAACCTCAGCCACAGGCAGTTTTTATTGACACAGGATGCATGTGTATGGTACAATTACGCTACAGTAGGAGTTTATAGTACTGTTAATGTCCCTGATTTTTTTAAATTTATTTATTTAACTTACATTTCCAGCATTGGACTGAAACCCTAATCCAGAGTGACTTACACTTTTAGCTCATCATACATCTAAGCAGTTGAAGGTTAAGGGGCTTTGCTCAAGGTGATGGTGGGATTTGAACCTGGGACCTTCCGATCAGTAGGCCAATGCCTTAACCGCTAAGCTAGTGAGTGCAAGGCCAAAACTCTAGGGCATTTAATTAAGTTTTTTTTTTTTTTTAGATTTAAGACTTTCATTTGTTTTTGAGCAGTTTGAGTTGTTCTGCTTCTATAGTCCATATAGTTTTTTGGACAAAAGTAAGCCATGTTCATGTAAAATTACAATTTCAGTGGTGTAAGCTCCGTCCTTCTTCTCATCCCTCTGTCCTTTTTCTTTATCTCTGTAGATGGGTTATGGGCAGCAAGGTCCAGGAGCTTATGGTCAGAGCCAAGGAGGTTACTACGGTCAGCAGAACCCTCTTACTCCCCACGGAGGACTTCCGCAGGGTTCGTACCCTCAGCAGCACCCCAGTGGCCCGGGCTCGCAGCATCCCTACTCCCAAGCTGCATCAGGTCCTCCGTACTCCCAGCAACCCCAAGGCCAGACTCCGTACCCCCAGACTCCACATTCCCAGGCTGGCCAGCCACCTTATCCCCAGCCTCAGACTGTTCTTCAGTCCCAGTCAGCTCAGGGCCCTCAGCAGCAGCAGCAGTCTGGATTCCCCCAAGCATCGCCTGGTTCGGGGCAGCCTCCTGCTCCTCCTGTTGTTGTGCCTCCTTCTTCTCAGACTCAGCAGCAGCAACAAGGCTCAACACAACAGCAGCAGCAGCAGCAGCCCGGTGTAGGGCCTCCTCAGCAATCCCAGCAGCCCATGGGTCACAGTGCTCCTCCACAGGGGCATTCACCTTACTCACAAACTCCACCAACACAGACTCCACAGCAGACAACACCCTTCCAGCGCTTCCCGCCTCCACAACAGGTAAGGAGCGTCAGTAGGTATGATTTGAGGGATAGAGGTTTCAACATCATGGTGCGGCTCAAAAAAATTTCCTCCATTTTGGAACTCCAAGTACAGCCATGTGGTCCTTAAGAACCTGTGCAGAATTTAGTGACCTAAAAACTAGCACAGAACTCCGGGTTCATCTCTAATGAACAACGCAACAGTGGCCAGAGTAAAACACCCCGAGATGACGACATTTTATTAACAGTTTATTAACCCACAGTCATCGACAGTTTTCCTCCAGATTTAAGATCTTGATTTCCATGTCAAGTCTGCGATCTTCTAGCTGGGTCAAATCCAACACCCTTGCACCAGACGTAGGGAATAATAAGATGGCACAGGAACGCATGGAGAGGGAACACATTTGACATACAGCCCCAGAAAGTGCACAGTTGCTTGTATGTGGGTGACTTTCTCTTCACTGTCGTCATTACTAGGGTTACCACTTTATTTTTGCTAAAGGTTAAAGCAGGTAGGTGACGTCTGAAAACTGAGCAGTCATCCCGATACTTAGTTCTGGGGTCCCTTTGTTGGCTTGTATTCATCTCTGTCTTTTCCTCCCCCCTTTCCGGCCAGGAGTTGTCCCAAGACTCGTTTAGTTCGCACGCTTCCGGTCCTACCTCGAACACACCCCTGGCCTCCAGTAAGAGCGGTACGGAGGACAGCATGCAGGGCCGTCCTTCAAGCCTCCCGGTGAGTTCCTACACGTCTCCTCAGCTTTGCTCATCAGGTCGCAGTTAATAAAAATTCAAGTTTAGTCTCTACCTGTGCAGCAGAATGAGTGTGCTGGGTAACGCTTAGCGTCGGGTCTAATAAATCACCACGTTCATCCATTTAGACAAAAAAAATCCTTTCTAAGTGCTTTCTCGCAGTCTTGACACAAGTGTGTCCTCGTCCGCTTTCTCTTGTCAGTTCGCACTTGGAAGTGCCCTCGACGCTGTTTTAAGGGACGCTTCATACTCTGGTGGCTCAAGTGAAGTGTGTTAGGACCGTCGCTGGGACGAGGGAATGATTTTGCATGGGATGCTAAAGCTTTGGTGGTAGAACTCGCCTCAGTCTGATACGGTGTAAGTGGATGGTGCTGGCATTGGTGGCTCAGTGGTGGGTTTCTCGTCTTCCATGTGGAAGCCCCGGGTTCAGTTCAAACCCCAGCCGCGGGATGCAGTGCTGCTCCCAAGCCCGGATAAAATGGACGGGTTCCATCAGGAAGGGCATCTGGTATATAAAGCCTGTGCTAAGTTGGGTGCAGATCGGATGGTCCACTGTGGCGACCCCTCGATGGGACCAGCCAAAAGACTGGCAACAAATAAGGTGATGTGGAGTTGAGGTAGCGGCTTGGTCACGTTTATGCTTTAGGTCGTCATGGGTTTGGCCTGGCCATGAATGCTTCTGTCTGATACTCTCATATGCTTGCACAGTGTCTCCAGTGCTTGAGTATCATTCATATCGAATTTTCACTAGTTGAACGTATTCAATTTTGTGAGATGCATCCAAACGCATCCGGTGTCGCCACGAAGTTAAATGTCTGAAAGGATTCATTTTTTTTCCAATAGCTTCCATTACAGCTTGTCTTAAGTTAAGAACTGTGTGGCTTTTCTGGTTTACATTATACACTGTTGACCAAAAGTATTGAGACCCAAGATAAATTCAAAGTTATAATGACATTGACAATTTTTTTTAAATAATTTTTTTAAATAAAGACAATGAAGATGATCAGAATATTTTTTTTTTATGCATTGCAGCTGCTCTACATCAATCAATTTAATATGAAGTCCTTTATTTTTTATGTCTACAGCACTGGTGTCACTCGCTCAGTCGCTGCTCCCTGGCGATCATGTCGAGAAGATGGATTCTTGACCGCTCCGGCTCACTTAACACACTCGTTTTTCAGTTAATTTCCACAACTAATTAGTGAAGTACCCTGTTCTGTGCACAGGGAGCATTTTGTCGTGTTACTTTTGGCTGCTCAGACGGCTAAGGCTCTTGGTTGTTCATTTGGGCATCTGAGGATCCGGGTGTGAACCTCGGCGTCGGTGGGTTGCCACACCTCGTTCTACCCAGCCGCTGCCATCGGTGCAGACGCCAAGCTCGGTTAGAAAAATACGAGGGTTTCATCAGAAAGGGCTTCCGGTGTTAAACCTGTGCCAAACTGCACGCCGATCAAATTGCCTCGAAAAGAAAGTTTTACCTTTTAGCCGCCACTGTATAAATGCAGAAGCTGACCGAGTGCCAGAATACACCCATGTTGTTGCATTCTGACTTTACAGTGCACCCGAGTCAACGAAGTGAGACACGGAGCTCTCGAAGGCGTCTGGTTCAGCACGTGAATGAAGTTACATTCGCCAGGTTGTGGTTTGTCGGTATAATTTGTTGAAAAAAAAAAAAGAACCTTTTCCATTGTTCCTGGAGACAGAACAAATGAATCGTGTGAAAGCAGCCTTGGTGTCAAATGTGACTCGTGTGTGTGTGTGTGTGTGTGTGTGTGTGTGTGTGTGTGTGTGTGTGTGTGTGTGTGTGAGAGAATGAGAGAATTGGCTGGAGACTGCACATCTCTGTGTTTGTGAGGAGGGGAAGCCTGAGCATGAAAGGGAGTCGGTGCATCTTCTGCGCCGGTGGGGGATGCGCTCGGGACGTGATTCCCTCTGCTTTTATTTACTACTTCTGGTTATTTATTTATATATTTCCCCTGGCCAGAGGCAGTACGAGGCTGTTGTTTATTTTATTCCTTTTAGAAATCCCCTCGCCGTAACCTCTTGACGCTTCACCATCAGAATGCTCTGTGCCGCTAAGCTAATCGCGCTTCAACACGCACAACCCTTCTGATCTGAGCTTTTTGATCCGAACGTCCCGCCTGCTCCCAAAGCAACCAGTGCTCAGCACCTCCTCTTCACCTGTTCACCGGTTCACCTGTTCACCCACTTCCCGCCTCATGTTTGACAGATTTAGGAATCTGTATCCCTTCAATACGCCGAGCTCTGGGAACTGATGGCCGTAGTCATAAAAATACAAAAACAATTCTACTCCACTTCACAAGACCCTGATCACTCAGGATGGCAGAGCTGGCAACTAGCAGTTGGTGCAAATAACAGGGATGAAAGTAGGTTTAAATTTCTACTATGTAGCCAAAAGGTGAGAAGGATAAACCACGGAGGTGGTGGACAGTCCTGAGAAACTTGCGAGATTTACTCTACATTTCCATTTATTAGAATATCAGAGCTGTTAACGGGTGTGTGTGTGTATGTCGAGTGTACAATCTCTTGTTCCACACACCAAGTGCCCTTAATCAGGGGTTAGAGATGGATTAGGGACTCGGTATGTATTAGCGTCCCAGGTAGAAATGTGTGGTGCGAATCAATCAAAATTGTTCCGTCTCAACAAGTCCGTCTCCAAGTCTAAACCCTTTGACTATCGTTCGCAGCAGCGTGATCACCCAGGCTAACACGAGCGTGTGCCGCCCGAGCCGGAGGGTGAAGTCACATGATGGGGCCCTTCACCTGGAAGTACTGAAGAATCGTGTTAGGACGCAAAAAAAAATAAATAAATGAAATGAATAAATTTCAAAAAGCACTAAACTGCCGTTTCATGTCTCTGTGGTCCTGATCAGACGAATCGAAACAGCTGGAGGGGGAAAAATACAAAACCCTCCCGTGAGTCTCGAGCATTCAAGAACCCGAAACGCAAACCTACTGACGGAGGGTGAGGACTGAGACGCTGGTGCGCTGAAACAGGCTCGACTCGTTCAGCCGGTCGGGTCCCTCATTCTTCCTGCTTCGCCTGGCAGCGTGCGAGCGTTTAACTTCACCACCTGGCTTTTGTATTTTAATACCGAACTGAGTACGGCGCAAGCGTTTCCCGTGGTTTTAGCCCCGAGTTGGTGAAGAAGCACATTTGGTGACTGTGTTAGTGAAAGTATCAGAACCTCAAAAAAAAAAAAAAAAACTAATTCATGTATTTTTGTACTTTGGCATATTTTTATTTTTAACGCGTCTTTAATTTTGGTGTTTCTTTGTGTATAAATACTTTTTTAAAATTATTATTAGAAAAAAAATATTTAGAAAAAAATAAGTACAAATAGAAAAAAAATTTAGTTTGTCATAATAAAAAAAAGTTATGTGTCGTATCATCCGTTTTTTATGATCAGATTTATCATAAAATTCAGAACAATTTAATTCATTTGTTTTTGTAAAGCACTTTAAACCGCCGACACAAAGCAGCTTTATAGAAATACATAATTATGTAAAGAAATTATGTATAAATTTCTGAATATGTGTATCCTTATCTCTCTATTATTTTATTGCAAAAAAAAATATGAACAACGCCCCCTTTTGGCCAGTTTAAACCTTCAAGACAGGAACCTAATAAAACTTTGTCCTGATCTCAGATCAGCGTCATTAAAATCCTCATTACCTTAGCTCCGCCTCTGATGTTGATGGCTCTGCCCCAAACTTTGAAAATGTAGTCATGTTTTAGTGCAGAATCAGAATAACGAGGAATTAATTAAAACACTTCCTGCTCGTCTCTTGTGCGTTATTTATCATTACATAGAGACGCTTGAATCTGATTGGTTATTTCTGCGGAGCACTGCTGCTGATTGGCCGGTTCCCGTTGTAATAAGTAACGCGATTGATATTGATGCGCTCGCTCTAATAGCTTACTGTTGCTATAGTAACAGCTCCTTCACGCTCCAGGCAGTTTCATATTAATAATGCAGCTTTAAAATGTGTGTTAAAGTGTAAGTTGTGTTATTGTGCTCACGTGTTTAGAAAAACTGCGTTATTCAGTGTGCGTGCGCGCGTGCGCGTCTCTCCGCAGTTGTGTGCGTGTCTCTCTCGGCTGTTTTCTCCCGTCTCAGTTGTGTTCGTCTCCCCTCTAGTGTGTGGCTGTGACAGCTTCTAGCCTTACTGTTCTTCTTCGTTTTCTTTTTATTCAAGGTTGTTACTACTGCCACCTACTGGACTGGAGTGTCAACCTGACAATAACGAGTCTGATCAAAAATCACAACAACCAAAAATGTTCGCTAGATGTAATGAGTGAACGGTTTTGCCTCAAGTTCACAGCTCTAGTGTGTGACCGTGTGTGTGTACCAAGCTTGTGAGAGCACAACGGTTTATTACTGCTAAAAGAGCAATAAGGTAAGAACAGGAGTGTATACCTTTTCTGTTCCACTTTAAGAGGTCGAGGGATTATATGTAGAATCCCCCTAACTGTAAGAATTTATAATGTGGTTTTTGTTAATAAAATACTGAAACGGAGTGTGTGCTGCTGTTAGTGTTTACCTACAGCGCCGCAAACACACAACAAATCTTTCGAATAGAAATAAGAACATGAAATGCTTGTTTATGCAGATTTATGGTTTGTTGTGCCATCTTGTGGTGTAATGTAGTATTGCATGTTGTATGACTTGGTAAATAAGACAATTTTTTTTCCCCCTGCATGGTGTGTTGATGTTGAAAGACACACAAACTAGTTACACTTTAGCTCAAAGTTCTTAATCGGTGGTGCAACATTTGAAGCATTTGAGAATGACGTATATTTATAAAAATAATAATTATAATTCAGGGTTTTTGTCACAGCTCATTAATTATCTTAAATCTATGTTTATTCAAATTAGGATCAATCCCAACTGTAAGCAGGTTATAATTGCAGTCGTAGAGCAGAAAATTTATTCTGTTGCTTGTTGCATGTCAATGTCATTGTATGAGAAAATGTTATATGCATTACATTTTATTATAGAAATAACTGACATTTGCTCGAGTTTTGTTGTTGCTGGGCCACACAGCAGGTCCTCGTTCTAAAAATAGGCCAAAATGCTAGGAATAGTTTTACATATGGTTTACACCGTCACCTTCAGGGTCAAGGGTTCGACTCTCACCTCGGGTCTTGGGTGGAGTTTGCGTCTTTTACTTGTGTTCAGTTCCCTCCCACAGATCAAAGACTATTTTTTGTGTGTGTGTGTGTGTGTGTGTGTGTGTGTGTGTGTGTGTGTGTGATCTAATTCAAAAAGTGAAGGTCTCGTGTATTCTACATTCATTCCCTTGTTTTGATGTTTTTGATGATTACAGCTCACAAAATAAAAAAATCCAATATTTGAGGGGTAAATCAAAAAGGTTTACAATAGAGAAATTCTGACTAGCATGAATTGGCGCTGTGGCACTGCTGAGGCGTACTGAGGCTTGTTTGAACGCTGTCGTCCATGTTGTTGGAACGGCTGTTTCTCATCTTCCTCTTGACAATAGCTCATGGATTGTCTATACGGTTCAGGTGAGACGAGTTGGCTGGCCAATCACATACAGTAAGACCAGTAAACCGGAGTAGTCAAAGTTTTGGCACTGTGGGCAGGATACTTTCATCTGTAAAGAGGACTGTGGACCACTGAGCAGCGGTTCAGTTATTTTTCTCCTTACCCCAGGTAAGACACTTCTGATGTTGTCTCTGGTTCACTAGCAACGCGACAGTTGTGGCTCATTTCCTGCAGACGTCTGTGCACGGCGGCTCTTGGTGCACTGCCTCCCGTCTCGCATTACTCCCTCATGAAGCTTTCTCACATTCATGAATCCGCTTTGCCGCGGTCATCTTTGATGCTTGAGCAGCTTTTCCTTCCACACTGTTCCCTTCCAGGCAACTTTCCATGAATATGCTTTGATGCAGCACTTCCTGTGACTTCTCCCCCTTGTGGACGGTGATGATGATCATCTCCTGGAGAACAGTCCAGTCAGCAGATCCTCCCCATGCGAATTACTGAACTAGACTGAGCGATGCACCGTAGTTACACTGTATGAAAAGTGATTCACTGAAACATTCTAATATCTAACTAATTTGCTGTACTGGATTTTTTTTTTTTTTTTCCACAAGCTGTAAGCCATCACTGGAATTAAGGACAGTTAAAAAAAAAAAAAAAAAAAAGGTTTGAAATGTTCATGAATGCAGGAAATGAGTACTTTAAGTAAGTAATTTAGGGAGGGGAACGTTGAAGGAAGAGGGGGAGGAGGGGGGGGGCGTTGATGGTGGGAAAAATCAGACTGAAGCCTGAGGGACGAGAGACGCCGGACCAGCCTGGACGTGAATCCTACATCTGTCCTACATCTCAACACCTTCAAATCCAGACTCATACCACCTCACTGTGTGTGTGTGTGTGTGTGTGTGTGTGTGTGTGTGTGTGTGTGTGTGTGTGTGTGTGTGTATGTATATGTGTGTATGTATATGTGTGTATGTATATGTGTGTATGTGTATGTGTGTGTGTATGTGTGTGTGTATGTGTGTGTGTATGTGTGTGTGTAAAGCGTTGTGGCCTGTGTAGCAGATCACTGCTGTTCTCGGCTCTGTGTTTAGAGCCTGTGTGTGTGATTTTGCTCTATTCAGAGTCCGGGGCGTGTTTCCTGTTGCTATTCTGGGGCCTGTGCTTCCTGTCCATGTGCATGCTTAATTCAGATTCAGGGGCTTCTCTCTCTCTCACTCTGTGTGACTAATGTGGTGTTTTGTTTTCCTTTTTTGCCCACATGTCCTTTGCGGAAAAAAAATCTTGTGTGAATCATTATTAATTAGAGGAACCGTAGAATGAAGAAAGTCGCAAGTTTGCTTTTGAGGAAAAAAATAAAAAAAGTAATTTATTTGGTCTCTGCCCCCCCGTATTTCCACAATAAACTTCTGCCTGATTTCTGAGTGACGCGCGATGAGCGACTGGAGAATCTTTGGCTCGGAGGAGCTTCCGCTTAATCAGAGACATTAAATCGTGTCCTGTGTCCTCCTTCGTCTGTGTGTGTTTCCGCTGGACCATGCGACACATTTCAGTTCATTAACCCCCGAATTCTCCGCCTCCTGTTTCCATCCTGGTGCGCTGAGGCGCCCGTGTGGAATTCCGCGTCCACGCGCCGGGTCGAGCGCGCGCGACGAAGCCGATCAAAGCGCGAGGTGTTTTACCGCGAGCGCCGCTGGCCGGTCTGGAGAACACAGGGAGCACCCTACCTAGTGCACTTCCTCATACTCTGGGCGTGTGTAGTTTTGCAGATATGTGTGTTTATTTATTCCTCACCTGTTAAAGCTGCACTCGAGATCAAAAGTATTGGCACACACTGTGCTGTTTGAATCTCGAAACACATGCAGTGATTTAGCTGAAGCTTCGCACTGCGCCTTGTGTTTACTTTCACTCTGAGACAAAAGCACTTTTAGCTGTAGAGTACACACACACACACACACACACACACACACACACACACACACACACACACACACAATAAACCTTCTCCAGAAAGCACAGCTTATGGTTAGTCAGCTCAAGAATTATTGCCACCCTTCATAAAGATGACAGAAATAATCATTGCTTTAATGCAATTATTCACTTTTTAATAATTATTAATGTCACACTTGAGGTCGTGCTGTCCTGTTTTACACGTGCTGATATTCAGTACAACAGCACGACCTCGAGTGTGATACTGCTTTCATACAACAGTTTCACAAACACCACTTATTATCAACAGATTTGTTTGTTTATTAAACCAGTTAGTGTAATTGACAGGCGTGAAGGTAGTTTTAAAACCATGGAGGTGTCGGACAGTCCTGAGAAACTCACCAGATTTACTTCATGTTTCCTCTTACTGCACTTTAGAATATCAGCTCTGTGAAGTTATGGGGTTGAATCCCAATCCTAGTGTGCTATGTAGAGTGTACAGTCCCTCAATCCACACTCAGTAGTGCCCTTGATCAGGACATTGCTTTGGGATTCAGCCTTGTGTTAGGGGAAAAAAAAAAAGATGGGCAGATGTGTTTTTAACTTGCAAAATTCTTATCTTTAAACTTTTGTAAGTGTAGAGGTTTAATGTGCAATTTGCGTCCTTTTTTTTTTTTTTTAAATAAGATGTGGTTGATCAATATTTCACATGTACATGGTCACATGCTCGAATCACAAGGCTGTGGTGTGTGTGTGTGTGTGTGTACAGCTACAGTACTGAAGCTGTGGTGAAACGCAGTAATGGCTGCTGTTTGAGACCGCGGCCTCTCCCTGGCTGTCCCCCTCCTCCCTCTCCTCCACACCGGCTCTGTGGTGTAGGAGCGCCCCCTCATGGAGGAATTCTGTGCTGCCGAGTTTCAGCTAGAATGTCATGTGCTGTGCTTAGTGACTCCGGTGCAGATTTATTGATTGTTTATTAGTCATATGCAAGTCAACACAGTAATCCTGTACTCGTATCGATCGTGTGAGAACTTTTGCTGGTTATTTCCGGTCTGACGTCACAACCGGACGGTACGTGCTCAGGGTGTGGCGACACCGGCTCTGAGAACAGAAGTGCAAAGTGGTAGTTCGTAACGCAAGCATTTTAGTTTGTGAAAAGGAAGCTAGTGAAAGTAAGCCCTGCTCGGTTACTATGGCAATGTGTGATTTTGTAAAAAAAAAAAAAATACAAATTAAAAATAACGGTAAAAACAGTTCACACAGATGCGTCTCTTCCGCAAGTCGTTCCAGTCGCTGAATACTCACAGGAACGACTGCAGCATCTCCGCGTCGCCGCGGCCGAGATCGTTGTCCAGGGACGTGTGTCCTTTACAGATGTTTTACTGCGACCACGAGCCTCATCACCGCACTGTGTCTTCTGTAAATGTTCATCCACTTTATGCTTTCACCAGAAATGTCAACATAAGTCCCGGTTTGACTCGAACAGACCCACATGCGTGTAGTTTTGCTATTTTTGTTGGTTGGAAGCTTTGTGTAGAGTCATGTGTGTTTAAAGTTTCCATACTGCATAAAACTGTAGTGTGTGTGGGGGAGACTTTTGATGAGTCATTTAAGACCTTTTAACATGGTAAAGGAGCAGAAAGACCATTATAAATGATTCACCCCCCCCCCCCCGCTTCCAACACCCCTACCCCCACTCATGCTTTTTCAGCTGGGCTCAAAGTCCCAGAATGCACTGCACCAGTATGTCCTGCTGAGTTTGCAGGAGAGACTCGTGCCTCGGGCTCATGACATTTCTGATAGCGGCGGCACTGACCGCGCGTGTGTGGGGGTTTGAGCCGAGTGTTTGCGCTGATGAGGAGCTGAGAGAGCAGGACAGACTGAAGTCTAATGTGAGGGAAGTGTGAAGGTGTTGAAGTGTAAACAGAGCAGAAGTGTGTGTGTGTGTGTGTGTGTGTGTGTGTGTGAGACCAAGGAAGGGGTTGAGCAAACTGAGTGTGAGCTGAGGTCATTCAGAGTCTGTGACTTTATGAACCTGCTCCCCACACACACACACACACACACACACACACACACACACACACACACTGTAAGTCTGTTACCTCATTATGTCACATTGGCCGCAGTAACCAGAGTAAACCCTGTTGCCACACGCTGCTGCTGTTCTGTATTCAATGCTCTGTACTCTGTGTGTGTGTGTGTGTGTGTGTGTGTGTGTGTGTGTGTGTGTGTGTTTACTGTTTAAATGTTATATGTGGTAGGGCTGCACCGATTGATCGGTCACCGATCATAATCGGCCGATTAATTGCTTTGGGAAGTTTGATCGGCCGATATAGAAAATCCGATCAGAAGACGCAAAACTCGCATGTGTTGTGTGAAAGACAATCGATTAGCAACCCGCCAATTCCACGAGGCGGGAAACGCCCAGAGAATTGTAACACCACGAACTTCATCAGACATTTTAAGGTTAGTCACGTAAAGGAACACGAGCAGTTTTCAAAGTTGGCTCGCGCTAAGAGAGCGTGAGAGCTCAGTAACTCGCGCGCCGCCGCTCACTCAATTGTCGGTCATTCCGCTATCTCACCTACGCGCTTTCGCTCGGTGGCCGTAAGTACGGTCCATCGTGATTCATCGCGAGTTTTGGTGTTGTGGTTTACGCTTTCATCTTTCCGCGCGAAAAATTAAACAAGCTTTTTTTTTTTGCCGGCCCTCACGGATGCTTGCGGACTTTGCAGAACTTCCAGCGACTCGCGTCCTACTTGTCTGTTATTTTATTTATTTTTTATACAACCTACAGGAAAGTTGTATTTGTCGAGCTCTAAGCTGTTCCCAAGCACAGGCTGCTCTGTTTTAAGTTGACGTGTTGCACATGTTGCTTGCCAATAAATACAGTCGTCAATTCGATATTCCTCCTCTTGTAATTTCAATACTTAATTTACATTGTTATTAGATATAGTTTAATACATAATGCTACATGATGAGGCTTCGAGTCGACCCTGTGATCAGTGATCGGCCCCAAGAATCCTGATCGGAGCACCACTAATATATGGTGCCGCTTTCAACACAAATGCGTTAATCACCTGCTTTTTAATAACAATCAGGAAAAATCACTTCAGTTATGCATCGTGATTTATTTATTTATTTTTAATTCTAAACGTTTGTGCTTGCAGTTCCTCTATAATCCTGCAGGTGGTGCTCTCTAAAGACTCTAAAGCACAGTTTGTTTAGAATTGTAACAAAATCGAATAAAAAAAAAATCGAGTTGGATCCGGATATTTCCAGAAACGCAAAACAGATCAAAACGATATCATGATGACATCGTATCGTCAGTTCGCTGGTGATTCCCGCTACATTATGCTAGTTTTCCAGTAAGCGATCGCATTTTCGAACTTCTCTCGTGAAGAAACCCGAGTAGTATTTTTTCCTTGTGTAAAGTGGACATGATGCGATCCTCATCCCGAACGCCTCGGCTGTACAGACGTCACCTGATAGTTTACTTTAAAAGCAGCTGAGCTCAATCGCTCACACCGCAAACCTACGGAATCTAATGATGCGCAAAAAGAATTCAGGCAATCAAGACTCCTCATATCGAAATGTTTCCAGGAGTGAAGTTTATTGTAGTGTCAGATATCCAGCGCGTTTCCTTTAAATTATGATCCTACACTTTATTTGATGGCAAAAGAGCTGTAAGGTGTGAAAGACGTGATCACATGATCCTTTTAAATATAACGCACTTCTAAATCACACCTTTTCAGTTTAGTTTTATTTTTGGTATTGTCATTTAAATGAGTTATTTGATTTGTGTGTGTGTGTGTGTGTGTGTGTGTGTGTGTGTGTGTAGAGGCTGATCTGGGCAGTCTGAGCTCTGTGGATGTGTGTGTGATACGAGTGTGTGTGTGATACGAGTGTGTGTGTGATACGAGTGTGTGTGTGATACGAGTGTGTGTGTGATACGAGTGTGTGTGTGATACGAGTGTGTGTGTGATACGAGTGTGTGTGTGATACGAGTGTGTGTGTGCGTGATATGAGTACGAGTGTGTGTCTGAGTTCTGGTGAATGGAATGTTGAGGACGGTAGGTTTTTGTGCAGTCAGCAATTTGTCCTGCTGATGGCGCCGCTGAGGTGCTGCAGCACAATGAGTGTGTGTGTGTGTGTTTGAGTTTGTGTACATATCAGAGGTGTGAAACTCTTGGCCCGTCGGCTGGGTCCGGCCCGGTGGCGGCTCTAATCCGACCTTGTGAGTGGTGTTGGAATCTGTCTGTAATTTTTCATGCCCATCTCGGACATTTAACTGGACCTTGTCCTCGTCCCGGTGTATAAACACAACAGGCGAGTCAATTTGTTCATTAAAAAAAAAA
>JAAGKR010008926.1:0-28786 GCA_011419295.1 Clarias macrocephalus | reverse complement strand
CGTATCATTTTAGAGATTTTAAGGATTCGCTTTTCTTTAAATTTGACATTGCCGCATTATCGTTATCGCGCGCGCCATTTGTTATATTTATTAATATTATTCTTGTTTTATATTTCGAAATAATAATTACAAAAGTAAACCGGAACGCTAAGCTTAGTCAGTTCTCTCCGGACACATTTCGGAGTGGCACAGCATGTGTTTGTTGCCCGGTCACCTGCTCAATGTGAGAGAGAAAGGGACTGACAGAGACATGTCCACATCAGGACGGTGTGTGTTTAAGCACTTACTGCACTATTCTGTAAGTCCTGGACTGCTCAAATCGGCTGTTGTGAGGTGAGTTAAAGCTTTAATTATTAATATAATCATTAACATGGGTTTTATATTAAGAAATGTATGAAGATTTAGCTCAGTAAGCTCACTGCATCCTAAATGCCTTCCAGTAGTGATGGTGAGATGAAGCCTCATTCAGTTGTCGAGGCTTTCCAGCAGAGTTTCACCGAACGGGTCATGTCATGAAGCTTTATTAAAAGAACTCGTTTTACTGACCTCTAGTGGACAAACTGTGTGTAGCAAATAGATGCGTACGTAGAAATACAATTTCATGCCCTTTTATGTTTGTAGTATCTGTAACGTTTTTGAATTCAAACCTTTAACGATCTTAACTGTCCTTCAGGTGAAACTTGGTCAATTTAGATTTTACATGTAAAGAGTTTTCACAGTTTTCTATCAATTTAGTGTATTATTCTAAAATGCAAACTTATTAAGATATTGCAACATGAATTTGACATGGTTACAGACACTACAGATTTTTGGGGGGAATATTCAGTTTTGCACAGAATGCTTTAAGCAACAATTTGTACAGGTCATATGCTTCTAGAAAATGTACACAAATATTTTATTATCGATACTATATGAATAATTATTACTGTTTGAAGAGAGACAGTATAACTTAAAAATTTTAGGGAAGCAAGATTGGTCACTGCCATGTTGCAAACTTCACAAGTAGCTTCTTTGGCGCGCACATGAGCATGAACACATTTAACAAGCACTAGTTCGGTCTTAGTTTTCTCCATAGTCTTCTTCTGAACAGAATCTATAAATTCACAAGTCAGTGTTAAGGATTCAAAACACAAATCAATGATTAAAACACAGAAAATTTATTGGGGAGGAAAAGAGAGATTTAAAAAACTAGATACAATAACACTGGAGTTTGTGTGTGCATTTTGGGTGCATTTTTCCTTTGTCGTATTTTAGAAGGAAAATTAAAGTATTGATTTGTCTGCCTGAGTCATTCTACAAAAATAGAGGAAGTCACTTAGTTTTGCTGATGCCAAAATCATTTAAATGACCATAACAGACACATTACTTGTACATGTTAAGAAAATATAGTATGGGCTTTCAATCATGCAATACATTTTCTTACTTTAATATTCAATAGTTAATTGTAACATTTATTTAGTTATTTATTTATTTTAAAAAAGGCCAAGTTGAAGGAAATGTCTTATTACTTTGCTCATACATGGAAGTGAGACCGTATACTGTTCATCTAAAGATTTCAGGAGATTTATATCACCCAAATTCCACCTTTTCTGTAGAATGACTTATCCGCTTACACTCATGATGATGATGAGTTTATTCTTTCCTTCCCCTCAGGCCATGCGCTACACGATCCTTGTCTCTCACGTCACCCCTCTGCGCCAAATCCCGAGGCTCTCCTGGCAGCGGCGATGGCGAGGAGAGCGTCTCGCAGCCCATCAAGTTCTCCACGAGTAAAGCCAGCCACCGGACATGGAAGGTGGAGCGATCGATGGGCAGCAGGTTCCAGCGACCGTGGTGGCAGGTCCTGCCCCTCAGCGTCCTCACCGTCGGCTTCCTGCTCTGGTGCGTCTTCCGGCAGGAGTCGGACATCGACCACGCTCTGGAGAAACAGCTGTATGAACATTTACCCGGGTTACTGACCACGGACGAGGAGGAGGCCGAGGAACTCGAGAAAGAACATGATGGTGGTTCAAAATGAACACAAGTTAATATTATGTGGACGTTTATTTTATACACATTATGATTGTCATTGCTTCAATATCTTGGTCATAACCCGTCTTGTTAAGCCAAAATACACAATTTGTTTTATTGGCTGAATGTTGTAACTCCCAGTGTAGCACGGTGCACGTGACATGACTTCATCACACACTCGCCAAAAGCCGCCATGCTGTTCAGTATGTTGTTTCTTACACTGTATGAATTTATTGAAATAAACAAATGGACCTCGCAGAGCTAAAAGAAATTGCCGAGTCGAGTCATGTGGCAACACTGGTATGAACTTTTAAAGATGCACCTTTGGAATAGGAATAGTTCAGATTATAATAATAATAATTCCATTATGTAAGGAGATGTTTATTCAAGATTTAGTTATGGAGATGAGTCTCCAGTATTGGAGCATTTTAACAGTTTCATAGACGTTTGTCAGAATCACGCTTAAAATGATTGCCAATCGGCACGGTGTAAAAACAATGAAGCACTGCCAGGTCATGCTGTTATTAGAAAATAATCAACGTCTGAGATGTTACGGTATCTCCCCTTCACATCAACGATTATTCTGTACGTACAGTGTGGTATTTTTGTAAAACACTACTACTGAGCCACGGGTTAATAATACATTAAATATGCATACAGACTCAAAAGAAATTGAGGTAACTATTAATCAAAGCTTGTTTGCTGTGAATTCAGTCACATGTTTTTCATCATTTTAATATGTCCGCATGTCATAAACACTACCTGGCCCAAAAGTCACCAGGAAACATTCATCAATGCTTACACCTGATATATGTTAAATATACAATATAGAGTCAGGTTTTTACAGTGGAACCTCGGATTGAGAGTAACCCGGTTTGCGAGACGAGCAAAGTTTATATGTATATATATATTATTATTTATTTTTTTAATACTGTTTACTTGTGTCCTGGAATGACACAGGACTGATGGTAGCGCTCACCTCTTCTTCTCCGGACAAGCTTTTCTCTGGATGCCCCAAACAATCAGAAAGATTAATCAAAGTACAGTATGACCCCAGTATTCTACAGTCTAATACCTGTATCTTTTTGCAGAATATCATTATGTCCCTGATGTTTTTTCATGGAGAGAAGTGGCTTCTTTGCTGCCACTTCCTCCTTGAAATTCATGATGGTGAACACTACCATAACTCCTGTGTCATACCAATAGTAAAGCATCCCGAGATCCTGTGCTCACTCACACAGCCGTGAATGAAGAATGGTACAAAAACATCCTACGAGAGCAAGTTCTCCCAACCATCCTAGAACAGTTTGGATCCACTTCAGTGTGCATGTCAGCCTGGCATTGGAGTGGAAGATGCTCTCATCTTCCTCCTTCATAGGGCTTTTTTGCACCTGGAAAAGGCTGGGAGCACTGTGAGAATCATGTTCTTTGACTTATCTAGTGCAACACCATCCAACCTGTGCGTCTGAAGTATAAACTTGAGTACATGGGAGTGGACCATCATTTATTTACATGGATACTAAATTACCTCACAAACCGACCACAGCATGCTGCAGGGTTCGGTCCTGGGTCCATTCCTCTTCACCGTCTACAGTACAATGCGGACTTTGTAGACTGTTGCCGACGAAACTGCCTCCAGATAAATGCATTGAAGACCAAAGAACTAGTGATGGCCTTCCACAGGCACAAACACACCTCGCTATCACCAATGAACACTCAGGGAAAGGATGTTGAAAGAGTGGACTCTTAAAAATACTTTGGGTATTCATCTAATCAACAAATGTGATTGGTCAGATGCAATTTCTAGAAAAGGACAGAGCAGACTCTTTCTGTTGAGGAGACTAAAGATCTTTTGGAGTGCAGGGAGCACTACTGAAGACCTTTTTTGACTCTGTGGTTTCCTCAGCTATCTTCTATGAAGTGGTTTGCTGGTGCAGTAGCATCTCTACTGCAGACAGGAAGAGACTGGACAAGCTGATAAAGAAGACCAGCGCAGTTCTGGGAATTCCCCTTCATTTCTGAGCAACTCCTTCAGTGACAGACTGTTTCATCCTAAGTGTCTGAAGGAGTGATATCGAAGGTCTTTTCTCCCTGCTGCTATTACTTCCATTAGTATTGCGATATACTTTGGTGCACTATACTGTTTTTACAATACTTATGTTTTTTACAACATCTTAAATATATCTACATGACCTCATGATATAGATACAATATCTTACATTTTTGTGCAATAGCATCTTCAATGCAATATATCTACTGTAATTTGATTTCATTTACGGTGTAACTACTGTATTGCTTTTCACTGTGCACTTTAAAAATGTTTTTTTGTATTCAAACATGGTACTGTCAGTACTTTGTTTGCACATTGTTCTTTGCTGCTGTAATGTAGAAATTTTCCCACTGTGGTACAAATAATGGTCTATCTTATGATGGAGCACTTTGCTTTAAGACAAAAGTAAGTTTGGATAAGTGGCTTGGGGAACACATCAAAATTTTGGTCCATAGCCAGGGAACTCCCAGACCTTAATCCCACTGAGAACTTGATAAATCCTCAAGAGGCAGGTGGACAAAAATCCAAAGGAAGGATCAACGCTGCAAATAAAATTTAATAAAAATAATGACCAAATAATGGTCAATAAAAACTTTTGATACTTATGTAATGTTTGTAACTAGACATCAGTATACCAGAGTAACACCTGAACTAAATCCACAGACTTTTTGAAAATTAATATCTACTCAAAACCTTGAGTGCTGAGTGATAGCTGTACATAGTTTAACAAATATATTTGTGAAACTGTTCTAGTTCTGCTGTATCAGAAAAAAGGCAACCATCCAGACCAGCAGTGGATCTGGCAGCACCAGGTACACAAGCACAATTAGGATGAGCCACATGCTGTTTTTTTTTCCTGAATTTACATTCATCAGGGAGACTGGCACGTTTTACTAACATATACAACTAGATTGGAGTTTGATTTTTATTTACATGTATGTAATTTTAATTAGTTTGTCAAAATCTCGTCTTTGGAACTTGAACTAGTTGTTTGACCTGCATGAACTTAACGTGGCCAAGTTTGCACAAGGACAAACACACGATGAGGTAGTGGAAAGTTTATTTACAACCAGATGGCCACAATGAAGGAGAAAAAATATATATAGTTATGAAAGGGAAAAAAAAAAGAAAAGAAAAACGACATCCTAATAAATCACCATGTAGCATGCATACTAGAGCGCACAGGAAGAGAGGTATACCAAAGTCTAAAATACAAACTTTAAAACCCTGAGAGGAGCTCCCGGAATGTTCTGACACCACCCCCTACTGCAACGCCCAAGAATTACAAGACCACCCCTCCCCTACCATCACTACTCAAAAAAAAAAAAAAAAAAAAAAACCCAACACACCACACAAATAGTACAAAATTAAGCTTAAAAACTAGAACAAGCATGTAGTCGAGTGTAAGAACCCTCCCCGAACCCACCCACCCTCCCCCAAAAAAACAAACATCTTAAAAAATACAGATAAACAGAACAATTTTAAGCACGCTCGCCACGGATTCTCCGGGCCAGCTGGATGTCCTTGGGCATGATGGTGACACGCTTGGCGTGGATAGCGCACAGGTTCGTGTCCTCAAAGAGACCCACCAGGTATGCCTCGCTTGCCTCCTGTGAAGAAACAAAAATTGTTAGAACTGCCAAGTGAAAGGTGAGTTTTAGCCATTTAAATAAATTGTCACATCTTTGGTGGGGGTTTAGATCCAGAATGTACATCAAGATTACTGGTTAGTGTCTCAAAACAGCAAGCGACTACAATTTGAGATATTGCTTATAGTCTAGATTAAACTTTTTTTTTTTTTTACTACATGGACGCCTTGAATGCAATTTCAGACAATTATACAGTCAGGTCAAATGATCTGTGAACCGATTGAATCACTTGACTGAAGGGGAAAAAAATAATAATAAATAAATGTTATGACACCCGAACTGACCTGCAGGGCTCCGATGGCAGCGCTCTGGAACCGGAGATCCGTCTTGAAGTCCTGAGCGATTTCCCTCACCAGGCGCTGGAAGGGGAGCTTGCGGATCAGCAGCTCAGTAGACTTCTGGTACCGACGGATCTCTCGAAGAGCCACAGTACCAGGACTGGAGACACAGGAGAAACATGGATCAGTTGTAAGAATTAACAATAGCGCGCACACACAAACATACCTGGGCTGATGAGTTAAACCAAGAAGCCACAGGCTTTGAGGCTTACCGGTATCTGTGAGGCTTCTTCACTCCGCCAGTAGAGGGCGCACTTTTACGGGCAGCTTTCGTTGCCAGCTGCTTCCTCGGGGCTTTGCCTCCGGTGGATTTACGTGCGGTCTGCTTGGTACGTGCCATTGCACTTGTAGAGTATTCCTCTCAACTGTATACGCAAAAAGGTTAATTATTATTTTATATAATTATCCCTCTCCCTCATTATATTTATTTATATAAACGTTTTTAGACCACAAATAAAACGCTTTTAGATTACATAAACACTGACATCGATCGAGACGACCATTTTTATTTCAGCAGGGGACGTCGTGACAAATTTATTTCATAGTTAAATGGGAGGCATGTTTATATTCAAAATAAACCCGCGTTTTCCGTTCCTTCATCTGCATCCTATAAATCCCGCCCCAAAGAAAACGCAAACCAAGTGAACTGCCAGCTGAACTAACCAATCAAAGCGCTAGATCCAGAATCAGGCAGCCAATCAGAGTTAAGAAGGCGTGCGCTAGCGAATACTACTAGATGAAGAGTGGGAAAGTAGCGCGCGCGATGTATAATAACGGATCGTTTTTCCCCCTCCTGTTTAACACACTGGTTTTATAATTCGCTGAAAAACACGTGACAGTGTCAATAATTACATTGAAGTCAAAACACATCGTAAAACAGGACGTTAAAAAGTATAAACATTGTCATTTTCGTAAAATAAGATTAAAATCCACTGTGGCCACCATTACGCGATGTTCAGCACCCACGTCTGTAACCAATATGGCGTCTTCTCATAACAACTACAACCGCCTTCCTTTGTTCAATTTAAAAGAAGCAGTAAAAAAAAACCCGCCAACCAAAGGAACTCACTCACATTCAGTAGTAATATAAATAAATATAACGAATAATGATTTAAAATCGTATAATAAGTAATCTATATCAATCAGAGCGCAAAACCTCAACCTAAATCGGCTTGTTGCTAGCGCCGTCTCGCGCAGCCAAATCCCCGCTCAGAAACACCGCCGCTTCTCCACAACAAACCCAATCTGTAGTGCTGAAACCATCTTTAACAACGATCCAGAATATCCCATTTTTCCTTTCAACGCGCAAAGTTCAACATGAGCGCTCTACCTTCACGAAAACAGCTTAAAACATGACTTACATGTCTGTTTCGATACCTCCGTCGACCCAAAACACGGAACGTCGCTTAGGAAAGGAATTGTGTCCACCCCCCCATATTTATATTACTGAATGACGTAATGCGGAGCATGCCCCGCCTCCCAGTTATCTGATTGGACATATCTGAACGATTGATGCGCAGAATACCGAATCAAATGGGTTTAGTATGTGGGAGACCCTGAATAGACTTTACCTGAGTAAACGAGTCGCGGCCAGATGTGTGTGGTTCGTTTTCTTTTCTTGTCACCTGTCCAGACACTGGGTGTGAATCATAAACTCGTCAAGTTATAAACTTACATCACTTTTCCGTCTTAAGTAATTTTCTGAAAGCTGCCGAAATGCCTAAAATAAAATAATAATTTACATCTGATCAGGATTTCGTTTTACAGAATACCAAAAACAAATGTTTCTTTTATGTGTTTAATATGAACATTATAATAAAATTTTAGCATTGAGTTCCTTATATCAATATAAATAAAAGAAAGGTTTTGTCTGTACATTTGCCAGAACTCGCTTTTTCAATTATATATTGGTGGACACGAGACCAGTCTCAGAAAAATATTTTGTATGTCTGTTTGTATGTTTGTCCAGCCAGATTTTTTCACAGCATCACACAAAAGCAGCTGGACAGAATTGAATGAACATTTTGCAGAAGTTAGGTATTTGCCTGAAGTTAAACCTGCACCATAAATTGAGTAAAAATAGATATTAATTACAAAAGCTAAACTGAATATTTTACTGGGATTAATTCATATTTTCAGCGCTGAAATGGTATAAGTGAATTTTAATGTGCTGGACTCGTTTTAATACAAAAACGTAATCTTTATCCGAGCTACATTTTTTTTCTCATCTGTGACTCACTCTCCGATTACTAAACAGGGAGTGTATTTGGCTGACGACGAATAGTACAACTTAGCGTAAACATGGAGTAAGATACTCAACTTCACAAAATGTATTTATTTGTGGTAATAAGTTAGAGAGTTCTGCCGTACAGAAAGACAGTCAGACATGTACGTGCGCTTCAACCTGAAATAATATCACATATACATTAAAGCGGAATAGTTGTTTTTAGATTTAACCTTCTAAATCTTTCTACAAACTCTTTTCCCGTCAACGACGTGTGCTAACGCTAGTCTTCTTTATAACATTGGAACCATTTAAGGTGAATACGCGTTTCCAGACGAACAGTGAATATTGCTGCACCATGTTCACCATGAGTAGCTACTAGTTTCTACAAATAATTAGTTTTACTTAACTATTCTGCCTAATTGATGTGTTCTTCTGGTGTATCCAAGTATATTTTATGTTAGTTATGTATTTAACCATATATAATGAAACATAGTTTGGTTAAAATGTACACAAAAGAAAAACATCTACAACAAGACGCACGTTAAGCTGAGGCCGAGTCCCAAACGGCTCTGTGCTTTCTTTGTAGTTGCACTACATAGGTTCTGACGTCACGATCTTAAACATTTCCTTCAGTGTACTCTGAGTGGCAAAGGGAGTGATTTGGGACACGACAAGTGGTACGCGTTTGCTTGGTAGTTCGAATGCATCAGATTCCCTGCATGGTACGTTTGCTTTTTTACAGTGAGTTTAAGAAAGATAAATAATAATATTAGGATTTGTAATGAATGGAGAGAAGAATAAATTAAATAAAACGTAAAGTTCAACTGATAAAATAGGACGACGGATGAGAGGTAAATAAAATAATAAAATCAACATTCCTTTTTTTTCAGGATGTTGAGTGTAATAAGCTTTTCACTCAGGGAAGAGACAGTTATGTTTGACATAATTCAGAAGTATTCAGACAGCTCTCTGTGAAACAGAGAGGCATTTAAACCATTAGCTTGGACGAGAGACACAGTTTATTCTCATTGCCACAGATAAGGGAGTTCTTTGAGAGACAGACAGTGTTTGCTGAGAATAAAAACACAGCTTTTATACACAAATTATATACACAAATGCTCTTGTATATACCTTTAAATATGTTTGTTTTTGTGTGTGTGTGTGTGTGTGTGTGTGTGTGTGTGTGTGTGTGTGTGTGTGACAGCGATGCAGCACAGTGGTACTCCAGCTCCGTTTCATTGGCAGCGCAGTGACAACTCCTTTGCCTTCAACTTTTCTCCAGAGCCTACGCCTGCCTCGTCCCAGGGCATCATGGAACCTAACGAGGCGCCCCCAGGACAAGCTACGGATTCAGAAGCCGGCTCGGGTTTTGCTTTCAACTTCCAGATCCCTGCGGGAACGGAGCGGGAGAGTGACCCGGGACCCGACACGGGGAAATCGGTGAGGAGTGAAGTGGCTCGGGCCTCGGGGGAGTGCGTGGATTCAAAACCTAAAGCCAAGAAGAAAAAGAAAAAGAAACCAGCAGCAGGTGGAGGAGAGAAAGCGGTACAGGAGAAGGGGAATAATCTGAGAGAAGAAGCACCCAAGCAGGAGAAAACTGAACTGGTCAGTGAGAGAAACACATGTTCAGGTTCACCCTCTCAGATTCAAAGCTAATTCTTAATAATAAAAGTTTTTTAAAAGTACTGGTAAGTACAGGTCACTTTTGCACAAACGGAATGTAAGGTGTGTGTGTGTGTGTGTGTGTGTGTGTGTGTCAGACTCCAGAGGAGCAGCTGAGTCGAGAGCTGGACTGGTGTATTGAGCAGCTGGAATTGGGACTGAGGACTCAAAAATCTTCCACCAAACAAAGCAAGTCTTTCTTACACACACACACACATTTACATTCACATTACTTATAAATTTCTAGACAGCCTACACAGCTGTGTGTGTGTGTGTGTGTGTGTGTGTGTGTGTGAAAAATAGAAGAGGAAGCCTGCCGTGCTCTAAAGACTCTGCGCAGCTCCAAAGCACCAGTGGTGAAGAAGAGGCAGGTGATGAGAGCCGTGTCTGGAGATTACCGCAAAAAGATGGAGGAGGAAAGAGAGAGACAGTTCAAACTCATCCATTCAGGTTAGAGACATGCAGTTCAGACTCGTCCACTCTTTGTGAGAGAGACTGGTCTGTCTAATTTGCTCGGGTAAAAGACAGCCCTGTGAGAGACAGACAGTTCAAACTCCTTCTTCTAGACACGACACTGTGTTTTTAACTGTTGCTCAATAATGTGTTTCCGTAGCGATGTCCTCAGCGAAGGTGACTCAAGTGTCAGAGCCTCGCTGTAAAGCAGTTTACCACCGGCGCTCCGAGCCTCACACACCTCCAGCACACAGCACAGACATGACAGAGGAGTCACGTCCTACTCAGCAGACAGAAGGGGACGGAGTCGGGGACAGATTCGTGTTCAGACACTCAGCAGGAGAGTTTCGCTTTAACTTCAACATCTGATCATCGTCTCTGAGGGGAGAAAACTCAAACACACACACTGTGTGACTGTACAAAGGTGTATTTTTATAACATGAGGTGGACATTGTTCAATAAAGGTTCAATAAAAATCCTGTTGCTGTTCTGCTGTCCCGTTAACAATATCTCCCTGTGCTTTCACAGTGATACATAAAAACTAACCTCAGAATTGTTTTAATCTATAAAACCGACTACTGACGACACATGGAACAAACACATCACAAATTACATAATAACATCTGGATATATATGGTTGTACAACCATATACAGGGTGGGCGAAAAGTACAGTTGTGTTCAAAATAATAGCAGTGTGTTGAAAAAAGTGAGTAAAGCTCCATATCCATATAATAACTTTTAATTTAAATAACTAAATGCATTGGACACCCTACACATTCTATTCTGAGTCACAACATGAATTAAAATTTGCTAAATGTATTATTAGCTTACAAAAAGTGAAGAAAAACCAATGTTAGTCTGTTCAAAAAAAATAGCAGTGTCATCATTCATCTTTACAAAATGATGAATTTACCATTTAAACAAAAATGCTTGAAGTTTAATTTTTCTTGTGCATCTCTGAACTAATATTTGGTTGTACAACCATGGTTTCTGAGAACTGCTTCACAATGTGTGCTGCATGGAGTCAAACAACCAACTTCTGGCACCTTTGAACAGGTATTCCAGCCCAAGAAATTGTACTAGACGCCACAATTCCTCTGCATTTCGTGGTTTTGCCTCAGAAGCAGCATTTTTAATGCCAGCCCACAAGTCTTCTATTGGATTAAGGTCTGGGGATTACGTTAATCTTGGTCGACCAAGATGCTGCTTGCTTACTGGTGTGTTTGGGGGTCGTTGTCTTGTTCAAACACCCATTTCGAGGTCATTTCCTCTTAGATAGTATGTAAAGTCTTGTTAAGCAGTTATGGTGATAGTAAAGGGCACCTCCATGTTACTGGACAAGGTGAAAGACATGCGCGGGGGTGGTGATGGGGCGGTGTTGAAGTCCATTGTGGGGGTTTGGGTGTGAAGATGTGACTTGCTATTGTTAGTCACTGAGGAGGTGTGAAGACTGTAAGGACTATTAGGGAGGGAAGGTGTGATATTTGAGGGGGTGGATGAGGGAGCAGAGGGGGCAGATCAGAATCCTTTACGGAACCTGTTGAAGAAAAGGTTAAACTTATCAGCTCCGCTCAGGTTTCCTTCAGCCTGACCACCATTTGCCTTATAATCAGTGATGTTCTTCATACCAAAATACACATCCCTCATATTGTGTGCCTGGAGCTTATTTTCCAGCTTCCTCCTGTATGAATCACTGTACTGCCTCGGAGTCGCTTTCAGTTCCTTCTGCACTCTGTTCAGTTCCTGTTCAACAGCAACTTTAGATCACAGGGCTTGTTGTTCAGGAAACACCTCACTGGTCTCCTCATGACACTCATACAGTGCATTCAAAACAGCCCTTTAGAGCAGGGGTGTCCGAATCCAGTCCTGGAGGGCCAGTGACCAGCACATTTTGTAATTCACCAACACCTAAACACACCCACTGAACCTAGTAATTAACAGATTAGTTAAATCAGCTGTGTTTGAAAAGAAGAAGCACCACACTGGCCCTCCAGGACTGGATTTGGACACCCCTGCTTTAGAGTCTCATTAACTTCCCGTGTCCACCTCCGTACATTTCTTGTGCTCGCAGGCTGCTGAAGGATGATGGGTGTGTAGGTGGAGGTGAGAAGAACCAGGTTATGGTCTGATCTGCGAAGAAGGGGAAGGGCACTGGTGTGTATGCATTCTTCACATTTACATACAATGAATGCAAAGTTTTATTTTCTCAGGTCAGACAGTTGAGGAAAGAGGAGCATAACGACATTGGCAGTATCCATAGTCTATGTGAAAAAGTCAGACCAGAGAGAGTGTAAAAGATAAACAAAACATCATGATGTACTGCAACAGTCTGCCACAAGTTCGGCACCATCTTGGTTCCTCTACATAGTTAACCAATACAAAAGTGAACCAATACACCTTTACAGCTAAGGAAGTACAACTGCATCTCAAACATTAGAATATCGTGGGAAAGTGATTTAAAAAGTGATATTTCAAGCTTTTTTTGTTTTGATATCTTGTAGCTCATGAAAATTAATATTTCATTTTAAGTTTACTGTCCCTACAGTATGACAACTGAACATTCAAAGATCAGATCAAATCACAGATTAATATATGTTGATTCTTTCTGCTATAAGTTTAATACCAGTTTGTCTCATATGTTCCAAAACCGTGGCCCTAATAAAAAGCAGCAATGTGAAGTTAAAGCATTAACGCAAACATATCCCCAGCACTCTGAGGTGAGGTCATGTAAAATACCCAAACTGAGAGCCCAGTGATATGCGTTAAAATCCCCAGACACGAATGGCCTCCCACTCACCCCCTTCCACACACATACACACACACACACACACACACACACACACACACACACACACACACACACGGTAAAATTACTAAAACAAAATAACTTTTTTTACACAAAACTGGTTGGACAGAATTTACAGAATTTCCCAACTTTTGCAGTACTTAGAGATCTGGCTGAAGTTTAACCTGCACCATAAGTGAAATCAAAATGTTGAGTATGGGCGATGTTATGAACAATTATATGCCGGATTTAATAATAAAATAAGCTACTACTAAGCTCCTTGCTCAATTTAAACAAATACCTGAACCAATATATATTACACCCAGGTTTTTCTTATTCTCTTATATTTTCTTATATTTTTCTCATATATATTTTTTTCTTATATTTTTCTTATTGTATATTTTTACTGTACATATATTTTATTATTTTATTCTTAGTTAAATCTATTTCTACTTTCTTTGTTATATTCATTTCGTGTAAATAGTCTTAAATAGTCTTTATTCTAAGGTCATGGGCAGTCGCCTAAGCATTTCACTGCATATCGTACTGTGTATGACTGTGTATATGACAAATTAAATTTTAATTTTAATTTTAATTAGATTTTAAAATTTTAATTTTAATTTAAGCTAAACTGAATATTTGTACTCATTAGTTCATATTTCCAAGTGTTCATTAGTTCAAGTGGTCTAATTAAATTTTAACGTGCTAGTATAATTTTAAGACAAAACTTTATCCGATCCTCTTTTTTAAAATCATTATTATCTGTTATTCACTCTCCGATTACAGTACAGGGAGTGTATTTGGCTGATGATGAAAGATACTCAAACGTACAAAATTTGATTTCTTTGTATTAATAGGTTAGGCAGAGAGTTTTTCCGTACAAAAAAGACAGGCAGACATGTACGTGGGCTTTAACCTGAAATAATAATGTCACTGATTACATTAAAGCTGATCAGCTTGTTTTTAGATTGATCCTTTTAACCTTTTTCTACAAACTGTTTACTAGCGGAGACCCGTCGTTAACGGTTAATGTGTAAAACTGACTAATGAACGAAGGTCTTACGAAACCATATTCCAGGTGAAAATACTAATCATCGTTTTTATACAGATTTATTATATTTTTAGTAGTGAAGAACTGTAATCGTGCGCCGTTATCTGATCGTGTCGCGCGTGCAGTTTAGCGTTGTCATGGCAATATAGCGTATGGTCTATTCCTTTTTTTTGTAATTATTTTTAGTAAAAAACTAAATTTAAACAATAACATTATGTACCACTTTGATTAATATATTTATTTAAACAATTTCAGGAAAGGATTTAATAATTGGAGCATCGTTTTATTCTGATTCACGTAGGTCACGACTGCAGCGCGTACATTTGTAGGGATTTGTAGTCTTCTTATACTTTAGCACGCTCTTACTAAGGCGCAAGCGATGCCTTGAAAAGACTACAATTTCCAGGATCCTTTCTAACAGAGGCGTTTCTCTCCCTGTGTTTGTTACGAAAATCATCAGCACCCGGCGGCGTTGCGTGTTCAGATCAGCAAAGGCTCGCGCTGTAATTTAATTAAGTAAAAGAAGTTAATTTTAGTTAAATTTGTTTTGAAACTCCTTCGAAACATACGGTAAGTTTAAATAAAATTATTTTCTCTCTCAGTCCCGCGTCTGCCCGGTAAAACTGCAGACTCGTTTGCTATCGTAGTGTAGCTAAGGCAAACGCTTACAATTTTATTAATAAAACCGACAAAAAAAAACTGATAAAACGTTTATTCTTATTATTAATATCAATGACACGCCAGGAAGTTCCAAACGTGTAGCGTTAAATGTCCTGAAAACGTCGTTCCATATCAGTAAGGTTGCGTCCCAAACCAATACTAACATCCTCTATAAGTCTGTGCCGAGTCATTTTAGTTGATTCAAGTGAGTCGAATCTTTAATGAATCTTTTTATTATTTTACAGGCACTGTAATACAGAAGGAGGAGTTTGTCATGTACGATATCACAGATACACAAATGCAGTAACCCTCTCTGACAGGACAGTGATAAAAATTAACCCCCCCCCCAAATAAACAAATAAATAAAATCACCAGAGAGAGTGTAAAATCACCATGATTAACTAGTACAGCTCCATCTTGATTCCCCTACATTGTTAATGCCAATACACCTTTACAGATAAGGAAGAACAAGTGCATCTCATACATTAGAATATCATTAAAAAGTGATATTTCATGTTTTCTTTTTCATTTTAATGACTACTCTGCTGTAGCTCATGAAAATTAATGATCCATTATCTAAAAATATTAGAATATTTTAAGTTTACTGTTCATACTGTATAAATACCATGTATCTCAGTCTAGGTCAGTAACCGCAACCACAATCATGGGGAAGACTGCTGACTTGACATTCGACCAGAAGACGATCATTGATGCTCTCCACAAGGAGGGCAAGCCCCAGAAGGTCATCGCTCAAATGGCACGCTGCTCACAGAGCGCTGTATCGAAGCATATTCGTGGAAAGATGACTGGAAGAGAAAAATGTGGTAGGAAAAGATGCACAAGCAACATGGATGACCGCAGCCTCGAGAAGATTGTCAATCAAAGCCGATATAAGAACTTGTTAGAGCTTCACAAGGAGTGGAATGAGGCTGGAGTCAGGGCATCAAGAGCCACCACATACAGACGTCTTCAGGAAATGGGCTACGCTTATTGCATTCCTAGTACAGAGGAGTCGAGTGAAGATATAAAACTTAACGTTGAGAACGTAAAGATACTGGAAGCAGATGAAGGAGAGGAACCTGTACAGGAGAATGTGAATCATCCAAGAGATGAAGCAGCGGTCAAGGAGGAGAGCATTGAACTGGTCAGTGAGAGAGGTTACTCTCCGACTTAAAGCTAATCCTTACAAAATGCACAAACTTTTTGTTACTTTGCACAAACTGTATATAAGGTGTTTGTGTGTGTGTGTGTGTGTGTGTCAGACTCCAGAGCAGCACCTGAGTCAAGAGCTGGACTGGTGTATTGAGCAGCTTGAACTGCGCATGAAAGTTCAAAAAACCTCCACCAAGCAAAGCAAGTCTCTCCCTCACACACACACACACACTTACTGACATACGCATTACTAATCTGCCTCTAAACAGCCTACACAACTCTCTCTCTCTCGGTGTGTGTGATAGGAAAGGAAGACTGTCGGGCTCTAAAGACTCTGCGCAGCTCTAAAGCACCAATGGAGAAGAAGAGGCAGGTCATGAGAGCCGTGTCTGAAGATTACTACAAAAAGATGGAGGAGGAAAGAGAGCAACAGAACAAACTCATCCATTTAGGTGAGACAGCTTTCTGAGAGAAAGACAGTTCAGAGGCAACCGAGTGTAATTAACTCTACCTCTGTAATGTGTTTCCCTAGCGATGTCCTCAGCGAAGGTACTGAGAGTTTTAGTGCCTTGTTGTAAAGCAGTGTATCACCAACAAGTTGAACTTGGCACACCTTCAGCACGCAGCACAGACACGGAAGAGGCTTCACTTCATGTCAAGCAGACAGACGGGGATGGACTCAGGGAAAGGCCTTTCGCTTCAACTTCAACGTCTGATGGTCGTTTATAAGGGGAAAACCCAACACATGCGCTGTGTGATTATAAAGATTAGAAGAAAAAAAAAAAGAGTTGAAAGATGAATGAATGTGGACCAATCTCGGACAGGTCTGACTCATCCTGGTGAGCTCGTCGCATGGAGGCCGCGTTTGGTCTGCTTGGGATGCCTGTGGTGACTGGGGACGGTTCCATTTGACCATGAAGATGGTCCTGGACTTGTTCAATATCCACTGGATATTCAAAGTTTCTTATGTCAGTAAATACAAGTTTAATTTTAAAAAGTCTGGAGATGCTTATTTATATTTGAATGTAAAATGTAATATATCAGTGCTTCTTCAAGGAAAAAGTACATGAAAAACATGTTTGATGCAGTTTTGTTTTAGAGAATAGTACGTTAATAAAGTTCAGTAGGACTTTTTATTAATGTAAAGCCGTGCCGAAAGATTTGATTTGAAGTTTGATTACCGAACAGGGAGTGTATTTGCCTGATGACGAAAGAAGTAAAAAAAAAAAAAAAAAACCTACAATTGTTTTTATTCATTTGTATTAAATTAGACAGAGTTCTTCCATACAGAAAGACAAGCAGACATGTACGTGGGCTTCAACCTGAAATAATATCATCACTGGTTACATTAAAGCTGATCAGATTAACTTTTAACTCCTTCTACAAACTCATTTCCCGCCAATGACGCGTACTTTAGCTAGTACTGTGTAAAACTGACTAATGAATGATGTTACAAACACAAATTCCAGTTTAGTTGAAGAAATTATGTTTGCTGTGAAGAACTGTAATTATGCACAGCCCTCTCTGAACGTGTCGCGCGTGCGGTTTATCGTTGCCATGGCAACGTGGCGTGAGGCGCTATAAATTTATCCATTATATTTTTATTAACAAAAAAACAAATTAATGTAAACAAAGTTATTCATCACTTGGTTTAACATATCGTTAATTTAAACATTTTCAGTAAAAACATTTCACGGAAGCATCTTTTTATTCAGCTTCACGTAGGTCACGACTGCAGCGCGTACAGCGCACTCTTGGGATTTGTAGTCTTCTTATCTGTGTGCAAACGATTACTAAGGCACAAGCGATGCCTTGAAAAGACTACAATTCCCAGGATCCTGTCTAACAGAGGCGTTTCTCTCCCTGTGTTGTTACGAAGATCATCAGCACCCGGCGGTGTTGTGTGTTCAGATCAGCAAAGGCTCGCGTTGTCGTTTTGTTAAGTACAAGAAGTTATTTTATGGTTCAATTTGTTTTGAAACTCTCCCGAAATATACGGTAAGTTTACGTCAAACTATTTTCTCTCTCGTTCCCGAGTCCGCCCGATAAAACTGCAGATTCGCTTGCTAACTTAGTGTAGCTAAATCTATTAAGAATCAAACGCTTACAGTTTTATTTATAAAACCGTAAGAAAACTGTTAATAGTTTATTTCATATTATAAATAGAAAGAACACGCCAGGAATCTCCAAACATCTAGCGTTAAATGTCCGTAAAACCAGACCACTAAGGTTGCGTCCCAAATACATACGCACTTCTTGTATAAGTACACTACGCAGGGAGCGAGCCTGTGTGCTGTAACAGCTGAGTTAGTGCACTTGTTGTGGGTTGCACACGAGACCCGCGCATAACGGGATCTTGGAGTTGATTCAAATGAGCCGAATCTTTAATGAATTTTCTTATTATTTGTACTTTTTTATTTATTATATTAACTGACTCATAAATGAAGATTTTACGAACACACACACTTCAGTTAATTAAAGAAATTATTAATCATTTTTTTTATACAGATTTATAATTTTTTTTATTTAGATGAACTGTAATTATGCACAGCCATCTGAAGTGTCACGCGTGCGGTTTAGCGTTGCCATGGCAATGTGGCAAGAGGCGCTATAAAATGATCTATTCAATTCATTAGTAATTTTCCCCAAAAAATCTTAAATGTCAAAGACTACATGTAAACAATAAAATTAAACTGCAACACTTGTTTGTAAACTACTGGCACTACAGGAAAACTCCTCAATAAAAGTCCCCGTCCCCTACTTATGAGTTCCATTTCTGGGAGTGCGTTCGTAAGTCGAATTCGTTTGTAAGTCTGACAAAGTGAGTCTTACACCGCTGTCTCACTTACACAGAGCCATCACGGTTTTGCACAGTGGCTGTAAGAACGGTTTATCGCGATTCACCACAAGTTTTTGCCGTTCTGGTGTAGTGATTACGTTTCCCATCTTTCTGTGTGAAAAATTAAAAGTTTAATTTTTGGCGGTCCTTGCGGACACTCGCAGACTCTGCGGAACCTTGTTTAAATGGTTCCCAGGGAGACACTTCATTGCATAAAAGAAAAGCAGCGTGCAGTGATTCCCGATTTGTGGAAGATATGTACACTTAGATTTACATTTAGGCATTTATCCAAAGCGACTTACAAAAAAGTGCTTTGAAGTTTCCGTCTTTGGATAGATACTTACACTGAGTTACTAGGTTACTACCTAAGTGCCATCAGTCAAACATAGTTGGAAATGGAAAAAAGTTTTTTTTTTATTAATGTGGTGGGGGGTTTGTCTAAGTATGAAAGAAACAACTCATCAAAAAACACACAAGAGCATTAACAGAAGGGTTTGGATATCTGCAAACAAAATTTGGACTGATACTCTAGGGAACGTGAAAGTTTTTTTTTTTTTTAAAGAATCGTTACTAGTGATGAGACCAGTGGAAGCCGGTCAATACCGCCATCTCCGCCCCCTTAAAGTTAGGCAGAGAAGAATGCTACTTTAACATGTAATCATTTAAAATAATAATTATTTATTTTAATAATGAAAAAGTAATTTAGTCACAATATTCCACTGTAGTTCTTAATAAAATTTATTTGCAATAAAAAAAAACCTAAACTGTATTACGTTAATTTGTGTACGTTCATGAGTGTCTATGTAGGCTTGTACATTTTTGAAAAGCATGTGATTTGAGGCTGAGCTCTGAATGGATCTTTTCAAATCATCCTTAGTATTTGTGTTTTCTAATAGTTTAAAACATTTCAAATAAATTCTACAGCTCAAGTGTGAATAATTTTTTATGAATCCTCGTATGTTGTTTATGGTTTGGTTCTAGCCATAGTGCATGACATGTTTTATGAATGTGTGCCAGGAGGTGCAGTGATATGACGTGTTTAAAGTCCCCGTGCACTGTGTGGAGAAAATGCGGTTGTTGTTGGTGAAGAGTGAGTCCTGATATTCAAGCCAGAGTTTGTCCTCTTATTCTCAAAAATGTGTATTTATGTACAGTACAGACCAAAAGTTTGGACAAACCTTCTCATTCAAAGAGTTTGAATTTGTATTATGGCAGAAAAAAAGCAGCAAAGTGAAGAAAAAATCGAGTGGCGATCATTACTTTAAGAAATGAAGGTCAGTCAGTCCGAAAAATTGGGAAAACTTTGAAAGTGTCCCCAAGTGCAGTCACAAAAACCATCAAGCGCTACAAAGAAACTGGCTCACATGCGGACCGGCCCAGGAAAGGAAGACCGAGAGTCGCCTCTGCTGCGGAGGAAAAGTTCATCCGAGTCACCAGTCTCAGAAATCGCAGCTTAACAGCAGCTCAGATCAGAGAGCAGGTCAATGCCACACAGAGTTCTAGCAGCAGACACGTCTCTAGAACAACTGTTAAGAGGAGACTGTGTGAATCAGGCCTTCATGGTAGAAGATCTGCTAGGAAACCACTGGTAAGGACAGGCAACAAGCAGAAGAGACGTGTTTGGGCTAAAGAACACAATAAAGAACACAATAAAGAAAAAACTCTTTGAATGAGAAGGTGTGTTCAAACTTTTGGTCTGTACTGTATATTTGTAATCTCCCAGCCTAGTGGAGGATGTCAGAACTCAGCGATGAAGCGAGCGAGTCGGAGCAGCTGAGCTCGAGCCTGTCTGTGTGGCTGGCCGACAGCGGAAGTGGCCTGGAGGAGCTTGACGTGCCGCTGGACCTCCATACGGCCTGCTCTATCGGACAGTACGACGTGGTGGCGGAGTGCATTCGCAGGTAAGCCTGCTTATTATTATTATTATTATAATCAATGGATGTAATATTGTTTGTGCTTGGATTTATTATTTTTTTTACAAGATGTAAAGGCGTAAATCCTGTTGCATGATGTCATCCATCTTTCTCTCCAGAGGCAAAGTAGATGTGGACGGAAAGAACCTCGGCGGCTGGACGCCGCTCATGTACGCATCGTATATCGGTCACGACAATGTCGTTAACCTGCTTCTGGAATCTGGGGTTAGCGTGAATGCTAGCACAACAAAGGGGCTAACCCCGCTGATGCTAGCTGCAAGCTGCGGAAATGAGAGCATTGCTTACTTCCTCCTCCAGGTAGTCTTTAGTGGATTTACACAGTAACCATCTTTAATCTTGCCTTAAGTTTTTCAAGCTTCTGATTGGCTATGGCGGCACAGTGGTGTAGTGGTTAGCACTGTCGCCTTGCACGTCCAGGGTCCGGGTTCGATTCCTGGCCAGGCTCGTCTGCGTTTGTCCGTTTGTGCTTGTCCGTTTCCCCCCACAGTCCAAAGACATGCAGATTAGGCTAACTGGCGTTCCCCAAGTCTTCTGGGATAGACACCCCTGCGACCCTGATTACAGGATAAAGCAGTATAGACGATGAGTGAGTGAGTGATTGGCTGTAACCGTCTCTTTATCTGTAAAGCAAGGGGCGGAGCTCGAGTGCAAGGACGGACGTGGTTGGACAGCTCTCCTGCACAGCACAAGTACCGGACACCAACAGATGGTCAAGTTTCTCCTGGACAACAACGCAAACGCCAACATTAAGTAATATACACACAACACACACAAATCTCAAACACGAAGCTCAGCGTGACCTTTGACCTGTACTTTTTTCCCTTATATTCTTTTTTTTTTTTTAAAGAGAGCCTGTGTTTGGGTTCACCCCACTGATGGAGGCTGCAGCATCAGGCCACGAGATCATTGTCCAGTACCTTCTTGACCATGTGAGTGTGTGTGTGGCTACATATTAAGGATTGAGTAGCATCCTCTCAATACTTGTGTCCACATGTGTATGTGTCGTGCCAGGATGCGCGAGTGGAGGAGAGGAACTTCAACGGCGAGACGGCGAGAGTTTTAGCCATGATGTACGGCCACACCAAGATCGCCAGCCTCATAGACATGCATTGCCTGAGAGCAAAAACAGGTCGAACAGCCCTCAACGGTTTGAGATCTACATTCCACAAGCATCATGGCCGACATCGTGACGAAGCGTTGCTCTTTCTTTCAGGCGTGTACGAGGAGCTGAGCTCGTCGGAGGAAGACAGCGCTGCGCCGAGAGCCAGGTCAAGCCGCAGCAGAACCAGAGGCCCGAGCATACACGACGGCCCACAGGCCATAGCTCGCTTTAGAGTCACCCCCAAACATGGTATACACACAAACACACACCTCAGACACAAGACCCAGTGTCTGTAACCATTTCTTGGCTCAGAGAGAACGAATTTCTGCGTTCCATATTATGACTAAATGTATTATCAAAACTTCCAGAGTGATTATTTTAAATAGAATATACAGTTTTCGCTTTTAAGATGTTTATTCTGTTGGATCCGCAGATTCACCGTTGGCTCCACCCGGGTACATGACGTTCCGAGACGTGGATGAGCAAAACGAGGGCATCTGCAACCGCGACGTCACGTCCCCCATTAACGAACTGGATGGCCAGAGCAACAGCAGTCGAGGTAGATCTCTAGATCTAAATCAATAAGGTTACTGGTGTATACTGTAGATCTGGGCTCCTCAAAGTCCAGAAAAGCACGGCATCAGCATTCATGTTACGTCCGGTGTGGGGATTGATGTCACCATCCAAATATGCATAGGAATAAGTGTGTCAAGTCCAGTCCAACACCTTTTTTGTGCAGGTTTAGGAAGCTGATTGAAGTCAGTGATGTTTTTCACACTAGGCTGCTGTGTGTCTTGGGTGCCATCCACATGTTGCATCTTTTTGCATGCTCAATTGTTATTTTAATATGGAGACACGCAACAAGCATGCTTACGTTAGAGAGCGCCACCGTCAGGACGCTCATGTGGTTTCTGTGCACGTCCGCATCGCAGCGAGATAAAAACCTTCCCAGTTTTTCAAAATGCCACAAGAGCACCGCAAGTCATGTGACAAGAACGAACTTCGCTCTGATCGTCCTGGATCAGCAGTTTTCTTCGTGCTTGAAGGATCGGAAGCACCCGGGCATGTCGTTTGTTTTTCCCCCGCTCTTGTCCACAAATAAATTTAGCACTAGAGCTATTTTCGGTGCTGGAAATCCATTTGTAACTTCGTCATGGAGTGTGCTGGTCAAGGTTGCTTAGCAATGGCAGACAGCACACCGCTTTGGAATTGATAAAATGTTTTTTTTCACACGTTTTTAGACATTTTGTTGTCCTTTAAGATCAGTTTGTTTAATCGGTTTATTCCAGCATCAGAGCAAATATACTTTGCTTATTTAGTTTGTCCCGGCATTAAAATCACACAATGAAGATTTTTCTCCTGTAAATAATTTTTTTCCTAAAACACCTGGGACCATATTTACTAAGTGTCTCAGAGTAGGAGATCTCTCCTAAATGACCAAAAAAATCTTAGAGTGATGCAATTTTGGTCCTACTCTTAGGAGTAGGATTGAGAGGTAATTTCTCAGCATTCGTAAAATAGGAAATCACTCCTAAATCTCCACCGCCAGAGTCGTCCTAACTGATCAGGAGTAGTGAGGAAATGGCGTTCAGGCAGAGATGTGCAAGGAGAAGAGATGTTTTTGTAACAGTGAGTGACATGGAGCTCATAATCCATTTTTGTCCAAACGTATCTTTTATTATTATTATTATTATTATTATTATTATTATTTTAAACATCGCGTACGATATGTCCCTAGTTTATTAACGAACATTCCGTATGCTGTCTCTGCAGGTGACTGATACTGTACACGTTTTCAGTAACACCAAAGATGCAGCTTTGAAACAGTGACACAGCGAACAATGTTGGGAATAATATATTAAACTTGGCTCTTACAGCACGGCAGATCTTGTGCAGATTAATAAATTTCCCCACCACGCAGCGTGAAATCAATAAAAAACAAGATGCATTCACGGAATTGTCAATCATTCATGACACACATTAAAATAAGCATATTCATTTATACATTTTATGTATTCATATTGAATTAAATTAATTCTCCGTCAGCACTTCATCACGTTTAACACGGCGTATCCCCGTTTTTCACACTCCTCAGGGGTACGAGCGGAAAACTGACAGGTGGTACTTATAACCTTCACAAATTGCCGTCTGCTCTTTTTATCTTTAGTGGTACCACTCTCTGCAAAAAGGAAATAGAAAGCTTCATAAATAACTTATGTCCTACTCTGAGCTAGGAATATTTTCTGTCCTAAATTCCTAGAAGTGATTGAGACGTTTAGTTAGTATGGGCCCTGATTTTGAACTTTGGAGCTGTTTAAGATCATAAGCAACAATTTCTAGGCAAGCGGTGCCATTATTTATTGACTGTGTGTGTGTAGACGAGCTGTTATTTGATAACGACATGCCCACAATACGGAGCAGCAGCAGCAGCAGCGAGGGTCTGCCACGACTTCTCGGCCTCAGCAGGGAAGCGTCGCTCGAGAGCAACGAGGTAACCATGACAACAAACCCCGCCCACATCAGCATCACATCCTGCACCTGGTACATACACACACAGATAAATATATGATTAAAACCCCATTCAATTTTCTCTCCAAGGACTCGGACCAGGCAAAAAGAAGCTGCCCCCGACGGCCCAACAAGCCCCATCACTCCAAGGGCAAGAGTCGTCATAGTAACAGTGACTCTGCTGGGAATTATGGGATAGCTCCTACATCCGGACCTCCTCCTTCTTACACAGGTCCCAAGGTAAAAATAAATGTGCGTTTAAATTTTTTTTTTTAATATTCAACACTATTCAATACATTTTTGTGTGTCTGTTTGTGTGTGTGTCAGGACCTGGCGGAATTCCTGGAGCAGATAGGCTTTAGCAAGTATCTCCCGTTGTTAGAGGAGCAGGATATCGACCTGAGAATCTTCCTCACGCTGACCGAGAATGATCTCAAAGAAGTGGGCATCACGTGAGTCACTGACCACACTTTTCCTCCACGCACGCACGCACGCACACACACACAGAGATGCTTCTATACCCGATTCCTTCTGTCTGACTTTACCTCAGGTTGTTTGGCCCCAAGAGAAAAATGACATCAGCGATAGCCCGTTGGCATAGCAACGCCCGGCCACCGAGTGACGCGTTAGAGCAGGCGTACGCTGACAAACTCGAGGCTGAGATGCAGGAGATGGCTATTCAGCTCCACAAGGTGGCCAGTGCTACAGTATAACTCTTATATTTAATCAGCGTGATAAGATTTTTGAGTTATTTTTGTGTGTGTGTGTGTGTGTGTGTGTGTGTGTGTGTGTGTGTGTGTGTGTGTGTTTGTGTGTACCCAGCGCTGTGTCGAAGTGGAGTCTCTACAGGGTCAGGTCTCTCAGGAGAAGGAGCTGCGCACCGTCATGGAGGGCTGCCTGATGGAGGAGAAGATGGCATGGAGGGGCGTGCAGGCGGAGCTATGCGAAAGCGTCAAGCAAATCCAGGCCCTGAACAGCACGCTACACACACTGCGGAACACACACACGCAACTCACACAGGCTATGGGGAAAGGTCAGCATGCAACATCGCTCTCATTTACACACCCAGCCCTTATTTAGCACTTTTGAATCCATTAGTTCCTCAACCGCCCATGAACTAGCACCTCATTACTGTTATCACTGTTATTCACCCCACAAAAGCCAACCACTTTGTTGCAATTACAGCTTAAAGTCTCTTGGGGTTTGTCTCTATGAGCATAGCAAAAACTGCTCCAGCTCTTTCAAGTCAGCTGGGTTGTGTTGGTCTACAGCAATCTGTATCAGTTCTGAAAAGTCATGACGCAGGATCTCAGTTGGAATGAGGTCTGGGACCGGATTTACTAAGTCTCTCAAAGTAGGAAATCGCTCCTAAGTGATGCAGCTTTGGTCCTACTTTTAGGAGTAAGAGCAAATTATCATCAGTCCTAAAATAGAAAATCACCTTCACCAAAACTTAACTGGTTAAGAGTAGTGAGGAAATGGCGTTCATACAAAGGAGAGACATTTTAGTAACATTGAGTGACACCGAGATCATAAAAGATATGTTTGGACAAAAATGGACTACTTTTTGTGACAGATCTTGTGTGGTATGTAACTGGTCCATTAATGAACATTCCATATGCCTCCTCCGGGGGTGAGCGCTGCTTTACGTTTTTTTAGTAACAGTGAACATACAGCTTTGATAAGAGTGATGATTTGTGGTTGACAGTCGACGGTGTCTGAAATAATAAATACAATTTTGCTCATGATCTCAACAGATCATGTGCAGATTCATGCATTTCCTCACCACACTGTAAAATAAACAAAAAAGAAGCTTTATGGCACACACACAAAAAATAATCGTCCTGAACACAGATAAGGAGGTTTATGTGAACCAAAAACATCTTTGGATGGATCATGGATGCAACATGATCAGTGATTTAATATATACATACACAACTATATTTTAAATATATACTATATATACATTTTATATAAATAATTATATTAAATAATTTGAGTGTAGACAACTGCTTTTTGAGGAGCACTTCATTAACACGCCGTACTCCCCGTGTTTCACATTCCTCTGGGATTTGTGTGGCTTGACTGGGCAAAAATTTGTGGAAGCGTCAGTGCCACCTGTCAGTTTTTATCTCTAGAGGTAAGAGTAGGGCAGAATTTTTTCTTTAATTATTTCTTCACGTTTTACAACCGCCGTGAGCAAAATGCTCTGATCCTCTCTCCAGTTTAATGGTTTAATTTCAAAATAATTTTGATCAGATTATGACCGTCCTACATAGCTTATTTATAGGAGCTTTAAACAGTTGTGATTGGAGCAGTATGATTAGGATAACGCCATGCAGTGGAGTCCACGCATCTATAAGTTTCGTCTATGTCGTCTGCATAAAGCTTTCACACAACTGTTGCTGATTTCCCCATTTTGCTTTTCCACCGTTTATAACTACTGTGTTATAAAAAGTGATGTGACGCGCTTTCCTAGGAGCAGTCCTACTCCTGCCTGAAAGTAAAAGTAGGAAGCTTCATAAATATCTGTTATGTCCCACTCTGAGCTAAGTCCTATATTAACTTTGAGCGTGATTCCTGGGAGTGATTCCGAGATGCTTAATAAAAAAACGGGACCATGCCATTCCAAGTCATTTAAATGTTTTTCTTTAAATCACTCCAGTGTAGCTTTAGCAGTATGTTTAGGGACATTGTCTCAAATAGCAGGCACCCGGAAACATGTTTCCTTCAAGAATTGCCCTGTATCTAGTGCATCTCCATTTTTTTCCCTTCAATATTGACCAGTTTCCCGATCCCCACCGATGAAAAGCATACAGTACGCACGGCATGATGCTGCCTCCACCATGCTTCACTGTTTTAGTTAAAATAGGTTTACTGGTGCTTAATGTTCACATGTATTTTGGGATATTTTTTAATAACCTGAGCCTGATCTATACTTCACCACAACATACAGTAATGGTGATGCTTGCTATATGCTGTAGGCTTCTAAAAAAAAAATATATATATATAGAACCACAATGCAAAAAAAAAATACAAATACAACCTTTAAGTACAATTATTCAGTGGAAAGAAATCCCACATTAAGAATAGTTTTTTAATTATTTTTTTTTTCTTCTTTTACATAAAATCATATATACCACAATTATTGGCACCCCTGAAGTTAATACTTTGTACAACCCCCTTTTGCCAAGATTGGAGAATTAGATAGCGGGATCTTTGACCATTCCTCTGTCTTTCCAGAGAGTCCTGGGTCCTCTCTTATGCACTCTCCTCTTCAGCTCACCCCACTGGTTTTCAGTTGGGTCGTGAGAGGAGCTTGAATGTGTCTGCTGAACCATTTTTGTTTAGATTTCACCACGTTTGGGGTCATTAACCCTGCCGAAAGATCCAATTACAACCCATCTTCAGCTTCAGGCCATCAGGTTTTGATTAAAAATGTCCTGGTATTTCGATGAGTTTATGATTTAGATACTCTGATCAACTTTAAAAACTAGAGTAAAAATTACAAAAATGCTTCAATTCCATTTATTTTATCAGAATTTTAAGGGTGCCAATAATTGAGGAACAGGTTTTTCTTTTTATTTAATTTTTTTTTTCCAGGGCGAGATTACGCTTCTGCAATGAAAATTTTATTTATTATAAGACCAAGAACAAATCTTAACCAGGGGTGCTAATAATTGTGGAGAGTCCTGTAATTATGAAACTACTGAAGTTAATTATTTGGACCAAATCTTATTTAGCAAAGGGGGTGAATACTTATGCACCCTCCAGATTTCTCTTTGTTTGTGACGAATTAAAAAATATTTCACGCCATTAAAGTCGTAAGGGTGTCACATCAAGTTTAATTCCAGTTTAGAAATGCAGCAAGATGGGACAAACTCCAAGAGGGAGTGAATAATTTCGCAAGGCACTTGCATATGTAGCTAGTCGCAAGTTTAAACTAGCATCATCTCTCTCTTCGCCTTCCCTGGTCTAGATGGCGCAATGCACGCCGAGATGCTCTCCAAGATGGAGTCGTGTGAGGAGAAACTAGGTATGAATAAATGTTTGGGTCAAAGAATAAACAATGTAGTAGAGCATAAAAAGTATATTATATTATTTAATTGTAACATTTTTAATTGTGTGTGTGTAGACGACAGCGTGAAATCACTCTGCCAGAGTCTACAGCATCTCTGTGCTCCAGAGAAAAGCTCCAACAGCTGGCAGGGAGAATCCTAGCACCTGCATGTGAGTCTCTCTTATACACACACACAAATGACAACAAATGTTTGGCCCAAGCTTGGTTTATACCCAGACAGATTAAACCCATAGTGTGTGTTATAGTTTTTCACTTTATTCTGACACATATTCCCCCCTCCCCCC
>JAAGKR010008925.1:0-28787 GCA_011419295.1 Clarias macrocephalus | reverse complement strand
CGTCTTTGGAGGGAATAAACCCGCTCTGGTGTCCACTCGCTCCTGCAGACGGCTCTCTGAGCGCGTGATGTCCCTCCTCTCCACCCTCACTCTAGGAAAGGGGCTCAGCTCGACTGCCATTAATGCAAGTGATAACATGGTGGGGGTTGTGACCACTGTTCTTTCCGCCGTACCCCAGGCTGTGACTTCAAACACTGCCCTTGCACCCTTCTCGCCAGGGTGGGCCGCTAGCATTCTCATGGTGAATGAGGACTACAGGTAAAGCAGTGACGAGTGTTTCTTTATCAAGGTTTTTGCATACTGTAGGAATTCTCAGAACCATGTTAACCTGGGTCAGATGGGATGTTTGTGTGTGTGTGTGCTTTGTATTTTGCTGATTAGGTGGCTCTCCTATGTACTGCTTCTTCTTTTGGATCTGGTCGTGTGCCTCTTTATTCTGCTCGGCTTGGCCAAACAGGCCCGGTGGCTCCTCATTCTGTAAGTGCTAAACTCTGATAGTATATTTTTTCTCCTAAATGTCGGACCAATGTGTCGGGGGGAAATGTTTCTAAAAGGTTCTACAACTGGTTAAGGGGTGTCGGTTTCTGACGTGGCTCAACTGGAAACCTGATGTCTATTTCAACACATAAAAGAGAAATAAAAGAGAAACACTATATAACTGTCCAGCTTATCATAAGAGGGCCAGTTAACAGTAGTCTCATGTTAGATTTTATTTGCCTTGAGTTTGGAGAATATATAAAATTGATCCACAATTCTGCCTCCACAAACATTTCTTCCCTATATCCCTTTTTGGTGGCTTCGAAACTAACAATAGAGGATTGAGTAGAACTTATTCTCTTTTATCTTTTATACAAGACAGCCCAAATTATTATGGCCTAGTGCATCTGGTTAACATACCGCATGGAATGATGGCGCATGAGTGATCTAACCCTGGTTGCCAAATGTTAGAAGCACACCTGAATGATCATTGCATATCCTTTGCATATTACAATTTCTTTTTAAAAAACAATATTATTATTTATTATTGAGTCACATCTTTTACGGAAGTGGCCCACATCCAGGTGCTACTGTATCTGGGAGGTTTCTAGGCCTATTGACTTTTTCATCCACCCTGCATATTTACATTTAGAAAAGCATTTGTCCAGACTAGATATTTGAAGAAAGATATACAGTAAAGGCATGTTTTTCAGATTTTATTATTGTGGTCAGAGTAGGAATTATTGCTGCATTCGCTTACTAAGTCAGAACTTGGAATTGTCCGGCTCTATGCATTTGAGCTACAAGGTAAAAAAAAAAAAAAAAACATGACTGCCTCCATGCTCATGTTTTGTCAGGAACAAGCTAGCCAGCTAACTGTGATGCGATGCACATTTCAGTTCTCAATACATTAAACTGTATAGTCAGTGTTGTAGCTGTAATGTGTTCTAATGCTGATAAGAATGAAAGAAATATATAGTAAAAGTGCTACTTTTTTGCTGTTCATGATGCGAGCAGCCATGATGATTTGATGTCTCTTGTTGACCTCAAGGATGAGTTGAGGTTGTTTCCAAGGTGAGGGTGTGTTTTCTTGGTTTTTTTTTTTCTAGTTGGGGTAGAAAATTCATTTCCTATACAATAGGAAATTCCTACACACTATACAATCCTCAATTTTCTTGTTATCGGATAATCTCAAAATCACACATCGTAAAAGAATTCTTGCCAAAATTATTATGTGGGTCTTAGAATGCAGAGTGTGGTGTATGCACTGGCAGTTAATTTCGGTCCGTTGTCACCAAAGACAAAGTTGTGGCAGTGTCATATCAATTTTTAATTTTAATTGAAATCTCAGAGCAGAATGTAGTATTTTACTTTATAGTAATTTTAGGGTCTTCAATATATAATTAAAAAATCTGTTACTACATCCGGCTGGCGTTTAAATCAAACCAGGACTTTTGATGGTGCAGAATAACGGAAAAACACCTTTCATTGCTCTAAATAATGCCCTGCTACACTAATGCACTTATCCCAACGGTTCAGTAGTGCTTGGATACCCTCAAGCTAGATTTCTCAGCACTCCAGAGCCATGATCAGCCTGCCTGCTTCACATCTGAAATGCTGGCCTCCCAGGAACTCCTTTAATAGCCCAGACAGGCTTGGAAAAGACTTGGAGCAAGGTCAGGACTGTATGGGGGATGTGGCAATAACTCCCAGCCGAGTTCCTGTAATGCGCAAATGGTGTTCTTGAATGATTGTGTGTACAGTCCCAACAGACACATGCGTCTCTTCTGCAAGTTGGCAACGAGTTATCTGTCGATTTGAAAAGATCAGGCATTGTACTCTCGCTGGAACGTTCGCTGGAATGACTGCAGTGGGCTCCAAGCCACTTCGACCGGGACCGTCATTCACAGACGTACACTCACTCACTCACTCACTCACTCAATCGTCTATACCGCTTTATCCTGTATACAGGATCTCGGGGGGCCTGGAGCCTAACCCAGGAGACTTGGGGCACAAGACGGGGTACACCCTGGACAGGATGCCAATCCATCACTGTACACACTCATTCACACACCATGGGCAGTTTTGGAACAGCATCGGCATGTCTTTGGACTGTGGGAGCTCCATGCACACAGAGGCAGAGAATCGAACCTGGATCCTGGAGGTGCAAGGCGACAGTACTAACCACTAAGATACAGTGCCACCCACAGACGTACATTCAGGAGAAAGTTCCCAGTCGAATGCCCATTGGACAACTCTGCCAAGATTTTATCGGGACCATGTCATACATTTTGACAAGAAATAATCTTTAAAAGGAAAAAAAAATGTATGCATTATTAATACACTCACTATAGGGTTTAAAATAAGTATAAAGTGTAAGACTGCACTATACAGTACAAACAGGAAACAGTTCACAGAGGTAAATAGTTTGGTTGATTTTCCGTTCATTACTTTTGGTCTATCAAATGATTCCGTTGGCAGATTTTTAATTAACTAACATACACACACAGTTTGGCTCAGTCTAATAGACAGAAGTCTATTTATTTACAGGCTTTTTATTTTGTCAGCTGACATCCAATGTCATATGGTGACTGTAGTCTCTCTCTCTCTCTCTCTCTCTCTCTCTCTCTCTCTCTCTCTCTCTCTGCATGTGTGTTTGTGTGTTCGCAGGATGACAGTACTGGCCTGGTTGGCTCTGTTTCTGAGCTGGGGTTCTCTTGGCCTGGAGACAGCCACAGTGGTGGTGAGTATTCATGATGAGGCTCCTGCTGCCCGTTTCTAACCTCTAGTCTGAAAAACAGCTCTCCGCAGGCGGGGTATTCAGAATATAATAGTGTCTCTTTGTCCTAAACAGGAATAAAACTAAACCAAAGTGCTACAGATCAGATGAAATGTAACATTTTCAACAGTTAAGTTCAGGGTGTAGAAATGACGGAGTATGAGGAAAAGTGTTCCTTTCTGTGTACATATTATGTGTGTTAAACTGCGAAAAGCTTGTCCTTTTAGAAAACCTTGCCGTCCTGGCATCGTCCCAAAAAGGCAATAAAGGGGCTAGAGTTACAAGTGAGAAAGACTGTGTGTGTCATACTGAGTGGCTCTTTGTGCAACGGGGGGAAAAAAGGCATGCCGAGTGTTGAAGATGGGAATGAGAGGTTTTAACAACGACATCAAGAAAGGCTGAGCAAAGAGAGAGAGAGAGAGAGAGAGAGAGAGAGAGAGAGGGAAGGGGATGTGAGAGAAAGACGCCCAGCACTCTGTTAATCAGGCAATGAGAGGCCTGGGACAGGGGGACAAGAAGGAGTGACTGGAGGAGATGTCAGAAGCTGGCGCTTAACACAGAGTCCCACTGTCCAAAGGCAGCTGACATGAACAGTCATCTCTCTCTCTATCACTCCCTCTCTCTCTCTCTCTCCTCTGTGTTACTGTATCAATCCTTTTATCTCTCTCCCTCTCCCTCCCCTTATTGTACTTGTAGGCTTTTGTAGTTGTGCTGTGTCCTATTTAAAGATAACAGTGATTAATTACATGTCTTCACATACCACAAAGGAGAGCGAGTATGAAAAAAACACACACACCCACACACACACACACACATGCAGAGACTACAGCTATGACAGCGTGATTGGAAAAGGAACAGAAAACTAGAGCGCTCCAGGAGAGGGAGAGAGTGTGTGTGTGTGTGTGTGGAAGCATCAGGGGAAATACAGAGTGAAAGTGAGAAAGAGATGTTCCGTATCTATGTCAGTGAGTGCTGGAGATCAATAACAGTCACAGAGACAGCGCCGGGAAGTGTGTCATTCGGTCACCGTGTCACATCGTTAACATCTTCCCTTGTGTTCTCTCTTCCTCTCTTTCTGTTGTTCTCCCTGTCTCTCTGTATATATGTATATATATATTTTTTTATCTTTGCAGGCACTCAGCGATTTTTGCTTTGACCCAAATGCATTTGTTCTCAACTCTACACACTTTAATGCCGGGACAAGTACAGGTGCTATGCTCTGTCACCACTTTCTTTCACTCTCTATCACACATTTTTACAATGCTTTCCACTGACACAAGTGCTATTTTAGATAACTAACGGTAAGCCTGCACTCGAATTTTTGCCCTACAGATGAAACTCCTTTAGTTTTTCAAATAAAGGCTTGCAAAAAAAGAAAAAGCAAAGATTTCCTTTTTGGGTTCAGCCACAATGTCAAAACTGTAAGACGACATTTTGTACCCACAGTTGTAGATATGAACCCCACCCCCCCGCCCACACACACACACACGCAAACATGCAAACACACATACACGCCTTAACAAATGTCTCTGTCATCAGAAATCCTGGATTACTACTTGACCTGCAGCAGAAAAATGACCAGCCCCTTCCAGCAGGTAGCCGCTCTATCACAATACAGCTGATGTTGATTTATCGAGATGCTATAATAAGGGTCGAACCTTTGAGTCAGCACCTATGATCGTTACAATTTACCATAATGTAGATCTTCCAGCCATTATGAGAATGTTTTGTTTTTGTACTTTGTACATATTTAGTTTTTTTTTTTCCATATCACATATTGGTGCTGTAAATATTTGTCACCTATTGATGTGATGTGAATTGAAGAGGGAAGTCAATATGCACCAAGCGCTCTCTCTCTCTCTCTCTCTCTCTCTCTCTCTCTTATTCATCATCTATACTGCTTTATCCTGTATACAGGGTCGAGGGGGGGTCTGCAGCCTATCCCAGGAGGCATGACGCAGGGTACACACTGGACAGGGTGCCAGGACACACACATATAAAACACACGCAATTTGTGTATACCTGCAGGAAGCCCACTAAGCACAGGGGAGAACATGCAAACTCCATGCACATAGATCCAGGAAACGAACCCGGAGCCTGGAGGTGCGAGGCGACAGTGCTAACCAATAAGCTACCATATGCCCCAAACTGAGAATATAAAATGATAGTCTCATATAAGTGTGAACCAAGATCTCATTACATCTCTGTTACACATTACAGCATGAGATATAGGGGTTATAGCGGTGCCAATATTTTTGCTTCATCGAAGAAAATGCACAAATTAAAATGAAAAACCTGTATAAATGAATCTTCACATTGTTCCTGTATGTTTGAGTTAAAAATATTCCTTATTGCATCTCCGATCAGCCATAACATCATGACCACTGACAGGTGATGTGAATAACATTGATCACTAACTATACTGAACCTCAAAAAACTGATGACAAGATCATGCCCGCATGGACCAACGTCTAGTCTGTCTGGTCCGATCCAATAGAAAAGCCAATCTAGCACAAATTGCTGAAAAACATTAATATTGGAGGTGATGAAAAGACACCAGAACATTCCAAATTCCCCAGAGTGTCCACAGAAAAGTCTGTTCCATGGAGGTCAAAACCACACCCCACAGCATCCAACGGATCTGCTGCTAACATCCTGGTGCCAGACACCACAGCACACACCCAGAGGTCTTGTGGAGTCATGCACCCAGGGGCCAGAGCTGTCCAGGTGGCACAAAGGAAACCTGCACAAATTTGGACCTATTCTTTTGCTTTGTAAGGTTATGGCTGAGGTGGCACGGTGATGTAGTGGTTAGCACTGTCACCTTGCACCTCCAGGGTCCGGATCCGATTCCCGGCCAGGTTTGATTCCCCTCTCTGTGTGCATGGAGTTTGCATGTTCTCCTCGTGCTTGTTGAGTTTCCACACACAGTCCAAAGACATTTAGGTTAGGTTAATTGGCGTTCCCAAATTAGCCGTAGTGTGTGAATGAGTGTGCGAGTGTGTTTATGTGTGTGTGCACCCTGTCCGGGTGTAACCTGCCTTGTGCCCTAATTCTCCTGGGATAGGCTCCAGGCCCCCCATGACACTGAATACAGGATTAAGCGGTATAGATGATGAGTGAGTGGGTTACGGCTGATTGGTGTATATTAATGCTTATTTATTTTTATGAAAAGAGACATAGTGTAAATTAATGGAGAAAATCCATTTTCTTATTTAATATTAGAGCAGTTCCAGGCATTAAACTGTTCGAATTTGTACAGGCATTTGTATTTCATTTAAAAAAAATGAAAAGCCAGCTTCAGAAAATGCTGATCATTAATAATCAATAGAATAATGTATACATACATACATACATACATAAAGGCCGGTGGACAGGTCCTGTGTCACACTGCAGCAGTATAAATAAAGTACTGTATTATTTTTGTCTGCTAAGGTTGTGGTCCAGATTTTTTTTTCTATGACTCTAACTCTGTGTGTGTGTGTGTGTGTGTGTGTGTGTGTGTGTGTGTGTGTGTGTGTGTGTGTGTGTGTGCATTTGTGTTAAACTGGCTGTAGCTGCTGACCCAGTCCCAAAGAGCTTTGTCTAGCATTCACTCCCACCTCTCCACTTTAGAGAGAGATGCTCTCCCACGCTTCCCCAAAGCAGACGTGAGTGAACATGTGCCACTTAAATCGCCACATCACTAAAAATGGCTGTACTGAACTCTGAAATCAGAAAGCATGTATGGAACCAATGCGTGAGAAAATGGCCGCTGTCTGTAACTGCGTACTTCTTTTCTCTCGCAGAAGCCGCTGAGGGAGGTGCAGCAGATGCTGAACTCTACCGAGGGAAATTTCCACCAGCTGGTGGCGCTGCTCAACTGCCGAAGCCTCAACAAGGTAACCATAGCAACCTGCCTTTCCCCAAGATTACTTTGACATAAAATGCATTTTAGATGAAAGCCTCATGCATCTTGATTTAGCTTGCTGTCTTTCTCTTTGTCTTTCAGGACTATATTGACTCCCTGAAAGGCCTGTGCTATGATGGGATGGAGGGATTGCTCTATCTCTCACTGTACTCGTTCCTCTCAGCTCTGGCTTTCACAGCCATCCTCTGCTCCCTTCCTGGAGCCTGGAGGAGCTTTTCCAGGTAACATGACATGTTTTCGTAAAAGTGTTATTTGTGATAAATGTGTGAAGTGATGCAGCGTTACTTTGGGCTAATCTTCAAAAGTTGTGTAGTGTATATAGATGTAGACATTTTTCGGATACAGAATAAGCGTATCATTTCTACAATATTGAATTAAAGCATGAAAAACAATAAAATGTCAGTATGATACTGAACACTTTACAGAACATTAACAACTAGAACACACTGATCTGGACAAGTATGTACAGTATACACTCGCTGGTCATTATAATAGGAACATCTAATTCATGCATGCATCCAATCAGTCCAATGCATCCAATCATGCATCCAATCATCCAATGCATCCAATCATGCCAGTCATGTGGCAACAGTGCAAAGAATGAATAAAAATAATGCAGATAAAGGTGAAGAGCTTCAGTTAATGTACACATCAAACATCAGAATGAAGAAAAACTGTGATCTCAGGAATTTTGCAGGCTGTGGCAGGCTTGTTAGATACCATGTAGGCTGGGTCAAATATTTCAGAAAGTGCTGATTTTCTGGGACTTTAACACACAAGTGTATCCATCCACAGTAGTTGTAAAAAGCATTCAATGAAGGTACAGTGGGGGAACCTCTAAGGAGTATGACCAGGCTGACAGGAAGGACATAGAAACTCAAATTAACACCCTTTACAACCATGGTGAGCAAAAACGCATTTCAGAACACACAACATGTTGAATATTAAGGTGGAGACCCTACAGTAGCAGAAGGCACTGGATCACCCAAAACTGAACAGGTGAAGCCTGGAGAGAAAAAACAAAAAACAAAAAAACATTGCCTGGTCTGATGCAGATGGTACAGTCAGAATTTATGGTCACCAAAATGAATCCATGGATCCAATAGAGCGTCTTCACAATGAATCCATGCATCCAATAGAACATGATCATTTGGGGGTATGATAAAAATGTGTAGCAACCATGTTAGCACGGATCCTGAATCCATGCCACAAAGACCTGAAGACCTGCGTCAAAGGTGGGTTCTACTCATTATTAGGCCGTGTTCCTAATAAAGTGGCCACTGTGGGTATATGTAACTAGATGTGTATAAACTAATGCTTTCAATTTTTCTTGGTTCTGTAGACTGTAGAGGAATCAACAAATGTGTGGGACTCTTTTCCCATACTTATAAAAGACAGGTTAATGCATTCAACTCCGAATGACCTTTCTATGCATAGTCGGAAGCATTAAATGCGTAGTTTGTGCAGTTCCTTCACGTATGTCTAGGAAGCCATTTGTTTTTGAGCATTATGTCGCACTCATTATGCTGCATGCTGTCTTTGTGTACCGTGACTCATGTCTTTCTCCCATCTCCCCGATTCGCGGCGCAGAGACTCAGAGGACTATGACGACTCGGACAGCGAGAGCGAGGACCCGTTCACTTCCCATCAGGCACGTAGACAGACGGCCAGGGGGTCCCAGCGTGGGGCCTTGCCCCCCTTCTATAGTTACCAGGGGGCTGGCTGGACATCCCCCTTTTCTAGTGCACCTCCGTTGCCGTGAGTAACACATGCACAGACACACAGACAGACAGACAGAATGAGCCAGTGGATCACAACGTGTATATTCATACACCTTCGAACGTTTAATACATGTACGTAGACTCATATCTGTAGAATTCATGCCATTTAGTTTTAGAGAGGTGAAGAAATTAGTGTAGAATTTAGTAGATGCTAAGCAGCTTTGTGATGTACGGTCGAGCGCTATGCACATCAACACGTCAGCATGTTAATAGTCAAGACTCCATTCAACGATTTAAGAACATATAGCGTGTAGACAGATGTACTGACAATCACAGGCATATTGTGTACGTGTTCATCACTGACAATCGCCAACATATTCGGACAGTTTGACAGCAAAATGAGATAACTCCATTTGTCACAGCTTCGACTAAAACGTTCTTATTTTCAAACGAAGCAAGAAGTTTTGCACACTGGTGGAGAATATTTTGTTCTTTTTTTGTGAGTCAGAAGGGTGTTAAGAAGCACAAATGCCAAAATATTAAGCTAAAATTGTTTGGGTTATATAAGTGTGAATTCTGTGTGATTTTGCAAAAAAAAAAAAAAAAAAAAAACCTATAACTTCACCTCCCACAGTTTTTTTCACAACGGATAAATCTGCCTGCAGTTGTGCTTGTGGTTATTTAAGTATGCAGATTACTGTCAATAATATGTTGAGTGAGTTTTAATAAAAAATAACTAACTAAATAAATAAAACAGCAAATCGTGCTTTGATTGTGATTTTGCATCGAGACAAACAGAAAGCAACTTAGATAAGGAGAAAAAAAAGTGCTGAGTTTTATTAAAACCTAAACATAAAGATTAGTGAAGATCGTGAAAAACATAATAAACGATACAAAAACTTTAGTTTACAGCATCATCAGCCTCCTCCTCTACCTGTTTCAGTATCATAGGACAGGTAAACAAATACAGAACAAAAGGAAACACAATGAACCCAACAGCTTCCCGTGCACAGCAAGTGTCTCGAATGTCTCTTGTACACAAAGTTTGCACATCTTTAGAATACTGTAATGTTATATTAATATCTCTGCTAAATTGTAAATTATTATTAATTTTAAATTATTATTATTATTTTTTTTTATTACATTTTAGCTCCCAGCTGCATAAAATAAATAAATAAAAGCGGGGCTAGTGATAGGAACTAGAAACTAAAAACTAGCTCTACCACAGTGATTATAGCTTCGTTAACATGGTGTTCACATAAAATCCAAATCACAATTGCAATAACAGAGATAAAACATCTTTTTTTTTCTTGACTCCAACATGCTTCAAAATTCCATTTAGTTCACTCCCGACAACAACTGGTACACTCCCAGCTCGTGGCTTTGTTCTACTGATCATGTGACAGAAAGAAGGAATGCGATTGGCTTGTTACAGTGTGGGTATTGTCGAAAATGGTGATGTTCAAAGCTTCTAAAATATTTATATAGAATATAGAATATTAATATATATTTAAGTTATATAGTGGTTTTTTAAATTGAATGTTTTTCTATAGACAATCTTGTGTGCCAGAGAATCATACAGTATGCCGAAACAAGTATCACATTTTGTTGTCAAACTGTTCATTCTTTTACCACTGACAATCAAAAACCTTCAGTCCTGTGCAAATGCCTTAGTACCCTATATTATATAGTACCCTATATTTCTATAAAGATTCACATAAAATCTATAATTTAATATCATGGATGATATTTCTTGTTAAAAATACATTGTATGAGTCGTTTCATTTTCCAATAAAGAAGGGACTACCTGCTAGATGGTTTTCTAAGAGCAGTGTACAGTACCAGGCAGAATATATGCTGTTTTAATCTTGAAGGCAGATGATCAGAGGTGTAACCCACAATATACAGGAGTAATTAATAAGAATCTGTTCATTAATTTATTACGTCTAAGACTTTTGCACAGTTCTATACTTTTGCTCAAATCTACACAGACACAAATAGATAGCTGCAAATGTCCCTAAAGACACACACACATTTGCACTCGCACACACACACTCACACACACACACACACACACACACAGGCAGACACACAGACAGGTGGACATATTACAGTGCAGCGTAGTCAAATGAACAGACACAAGGCCAGAGGTCTGTCTGTCTGTGTGTCTGTCTATCAGTCTGTCGATCTTTTGAAGACAGACAGTAATCCACCTGAGGCGATCAGACTGAATGTTTGTAGGTAAAATTCCACCCTCTCCAGTACAAATCAAATTTGCGCTTCCACAATCCGCCTTCCCATCTCTCACACTCTCTCTTATTTTGCTTGGCTACGCTGCTTTCGCACGATTTGTGTTTTGCTCGGGCTGCGGTTATTTTATGTGCATTTCTGTTCTTAGGAGAGCTTGCGAGTAGATAATATTGTGCCAGAATAAGATCATTCCTAACCTGTACATTTTAGAGCCCTCTGCACTACTCTCACGCGCTCCCCTTTGCCCTAAGCTATCACCCTGCTTCTTTTTTCCGTCAGAACCCTCATCAACAGATTATTGTAATGAATAAGGTCTTATATAAGGTATGTGTTCATCTCTTTAACTCTCCTCCACCCTCTCTCTCTCTCTTTATCCATCCTTGGTCCTGTTTTGTTCGTCTTTTACTTTTCTCTGTATGTGGCATGGCCCCTTCTCTGTGTCCCTTCCTGCCACTCCTCCCTCTTCCCTTGCTTTTTGTCCTTCTTTCTGTGTCTCTATGCAGGACTCCAAACACTTCCTCCAATGGCAACCCTGGTTATGAGAGCCTGCCTCTGAGTGACAGGCAGTCCCCACCCCCCTCTGTGAGTTCCCCTGTCTGTGTGCCATCATCATGATTCATGGCATTCCCATTGTTTTTTTTGTTTTTTTTAAATCTCTGCCAGGGTAACGGGTTCTAGATGTGTTTCTTTTTCATTTGCAAGCAATGAAAAAAACTTGCACCTAAATTTTAGGACTGTGGTGGTGAAACAATGATAGTACTTTTTAAAATTGGCACAAATTGTGTTAGATTTGTTTTGTCCTGGGTGTATTATGCATTTAACGTCCCAGTTGAAATCATAAATGAATAATGTTATATATGAAACCTTTTTCTATATATTACATATAACAGATCAAATGTGAAAAATGACTAAATTTTGAAATAATTTTACATGTTGAACACTTTGAATACAAAATGAAATGAATGAATTTTACTATGATTAAGTCATAAGTTCCAACAAGGCATTACGGCATTATTTTCGTGATCAAGGCATGAGATCATAGTGCTGTATTGTATCTCAGTATTCACAGTATGTGAGCATCCGAACGTGAGAATTTGGTTACAGATTTCATTTACGTTTTAGTTGATGAAATAATCAGTAGCCTGCACATCTTACAGCAAACGGGCTTTCTCACTGGGTTGTCACTTGGTGTTATGTTGATTATTGTAGTGGTAGTGTAATTATCTCTTGGAGACTTGGATTCCAGTGTACAAGCTTTTATTTGAAATTCCAGCCATCTAAAGTCGGGCTAGTGCTGCAGGCAAAATGTAAAGCATAGTTAAATATGCTCTAGACAGAATGCAGAATGTCTTCAGCAAATAATCACTATCTCCTCACTCAGTCACTCAATCTCTATACTGCGTATCTTGTTCGCGGGAGCCCTGGAGCCTATCCCAGGGGACTCGGGGCACGAGGTGGGGTACACCTTGGTCAGTTGCATGGCACACACTTTCACTCACACTCACTTACTCGCTCATCGTCTATCCTGTATACAGTGTCGCGGGGGCCTGGAGCCTATCCCTGGAGACACCCCTGGACGGGGGGCAAATCCATAGCAAGGCACACGCGTAAACACACTCATTCACACACTATGGGCAATTTGGAAACACCAATCGGTTTACTCTGCATGTTTTTGTCCTGTTGGAGGAAACCCACCAAGCACGGGGAGAACATGCAAACCGCACACACACAGACCCGAGGCGGGGAATCGAACCCTCAACCCTGGAGGTGCAAGGCCACAGTACTAATCACTATACCACTGTGTTGCCTAGTTCATTATTTAATCACATTCAAATTTTGATCATCAAAATTATTTGAACTCTGGGTGTAGAATTTATTGTAATTATTTTTTAGAAAAAACTAATATATAATGTTTTGACATAATCTCAATCTTCAGAAGTGAATCTTCGTCCTCGTGCAGATACTTTCAGGGGATCAAATAGGTTAGCAAGATCAGGATTATTGGAGGGATGCTTTAACACCTCAGAAGAAAATTTTTGCAGTGTGTCGACGATATGGGCTAAAGTGTGCCGCATGTGCAAGATCACATAACCCTTGGATAACTGTTCAACAAGCATCTCACTGTGATCCTCACTAATGAGGATTGTTAATTGTTGAACCTTTTTCCTGCTAAGGTTACAATACTCCCCCTTGAGAATTCCAGAAAAGTGTAAGGATAAATTTTCCAGCTGATGGTTGACGTTTGAACTTTTTCTTGTTTGGCGATGGAGGATGTTTCCGTTCCGTACTCTACTGTTTACTCTCAGGCTCGTAGTGATGAATCCACGTCTCGTCACCAATAATGATTCTCTTTAAGAAACTTTCACCTTCCATAGAGTATCGATGCAAATTTTGTTTACAGATCCAAATGTCGAGTTGTTTCGGGCACCATGTACACACTCAAACAAGCAAAAGCAAAAAAAAAAAAAAAAAAAAACAATCATTGCCTGCTGTTCTTCTTTCATGCAAATCACAAGTGGACCATCCCTTTTTGCTCACACTGTGGTTACAAATAAACTGATGTAACACGTTCACACCTGCACAGCAGCGACTGGGGAGATTGTTGCCTTGAACGGAAAGCACTAATAAGACAGTGCGGGCAACAGAAGTTTTAATATAATCGCAATGCGGATAATTCTTGACTCACCCTCATATATCTCGCATATGGTTTTGAAGTCATCTTTTGGGAGCATAAACCAAACATAATGCGAAAAAAGAAGGTCAGGTGACAAAAGTGACAGTACAGCCCAGCTCGGCGAAGGCAATTAAACTTAGATGAAATAACTGATATTGGTGTCCAAACATTCTTGAGTATGATGGACAAAATTCAAATTCTAATTTTATTTGTCTCATACACAGTCATACACAGTACGAAATGCTTATACGACTGTCTGTGACCTTAAAAGAAAAAAAAAAAGAAAAAAAAATTATGGAATACAATAAGTATAGAAAGACTTTAGCTATATATATATATATTTATAGCTAAATTTATATACACATAAACTTATCTATACAAATATAGAAAATATAGAGACCTGTAGTTGGCTTTGTTCTACAGAACTGGATGAAATAGAATTTAAGTGGAAATTGTATTCAAACGAATCTGCATGGATTTTTAGGAGGTTTACATGTCACTTACAGAGTGTAGTACGATGAATGGATAGGCCAGTTTTGCCCATCACAGGACATCAGAAGGATAAAATATAAAAAATACGTGAATACATAAATAAATAACTAATTAAACAATGCATCGGTGGATTCTGAATGTTGTACTCCTCCCCGCTGCTCCCTTCATTCACAATCATGAAAGTAGCTACAGAAGACAAATGCAGATTGGCTTGTGGACAGTGAAAATAGCAACACTGAGGCATTAACAAGCAAAGCCCTCTTGCGCTGACACGAAAATAAAGGCCTACAAGTATAATTTCCTTTTATACAGTTTGCAACTTTGATTGTTCATTCATTGCGTACTGACATTTGCTTTTATTCTTGTCTTTTCTTCTGTCTGTCATCCGTCTCCTCCTGGATCTGTCTGTCTATGTGGCGCCATGTCTGTCCAATCCCATTGTGGTCATGTGAAAGTACAGTACTCTCCCAGCATGCTGACAGGCTATACGGGTAGTCAATCACGCCCCAACCCTGCCCATTCAAGGAACTTGTACTCGCGCTAATTTGTATGTATAGTGTTTAAAAAAAATAAATAAATAAAAAGATATATAAATATAGGAATTATTTAGTTTTAATATGGATGGACACTTTACTGAGAGACTAATCTGAAAGACATTGGAATGCTAGGTGTGTAAAAACACTATGGAACGTCAGGACTATTTGGAAGAGATTTGGAAGAAAGAACAAGAAGGAAAGTTAAAATATCTCAGTCGTGTTTACTCGAAACAGGAAATGGTTCTGACGTTACCAGACTGATGTTACTTTATTACTCTATTTTTAAATGTATTACTACTTTGTTTGGAAATTTTTATATTGTATACTAAGTCACATGAGAATAATGGCACAATTTTCTGTATGACCTTACAGCTTAATGCGCACTTATTTTTATTTTCTTTTTTGGTTATTTTTAAAATATTTCACTGTACCTTTTTATAGATGGCAATTGTGTATTACCTTGTACATCCTCTAATACTATATAATATACAATATTACTATATGAAACAAATATACTGTATACTGTGTATTTCACTGTAAATGATGTTTGAGTGTTAATGCACATTAATGCTTCAAGTATGAAAATGACAACAATAAAAAAAGAGAGCTACGTTTTTTATTTCTAGTCTCTCAGCTGGCTACATGTGGAAATAAGTTTCCAGACAGAATTGCAGCCAAACAACCTCTGCCACTGACTGCGGTGTAGTAGCCATAATGTACACAGCAATAATACTGTAATAACTGATAAAGCACACATCTGCAAATTAGGGTTCATGTTCTGAAAGCGATATATCTGTACTCATAACTTTACAGCATAACAATGATTTTAAAAAATATTATTTCCTAATAAGTGAATATAAAGTATATCATATATACATATGTACATTATTAATAACAAATGTTTAAATTATGCATAGTTTGTCTATCTTATGTAATAATAATAATAATATTACCATAGAAATGATTCTGTAGTGCAAATGCACAAATCTGTGCAAATGTGCCTATTTTTACATTTATGTTTTTGCAACTTTTTTTTAATTATTATTATTTGTTTGTTTTTTTTAGAAATACTATGCAGATCGAGAAAATGAAAAATTAAATGATCTGCATTATAATTATAATTTTTTTTTTGATAATGTCAGTCCAAACCAAACAACTTAACCCTCAAGTTTTTGTAACATCAGAAGTTATAGTGGAAATTTGTAATCACAAAGGTTTGTGGTAAACGTGCCGACTGATTCAAGTGTATCCACCCTAATTTGCAGGATTGTTCTCTCACTTGAAACAAGTAAGAAACAAACACTGTGTGTTATGTTTGTGTGTGGGTGATTCAGGGTCCTCATGAGATGTTCTGTGTGTATGTATGTATACAGTACACATATAAATATACTCAATTTGCCATTGCATTAATCCTGCCATTTCCTATCCTTATTAATACACTTATTAATCCAGTAGCCCTGTGTTTCTATGGTTTTAATGCTCCTTTGAATGGCCTACTTTTTCACTACTGAGACTAAATACAAATAAAGTAAATCTACCAAAAATTAAATAACCAGACTGTTGTGTTTTTTTTTTTACTTTACACTAAGTTTTTGTGCATTTCTCATATAATTACTCTTTGAATCTAAGATATTTTATATTGATGCATCTCTTAAAAGCATTTCCTACAATAAAATACTCTATAAAATCAGCTAGATTGTTACTGTAAGTATGCTTTATGAAGGTTCCGTAGATATACTGTATAGTACTTGCTTACTGGATATTTCAGTATGATTTAAACATTTTTGAAGCCAACGTGGATGAGGGTACATGATCGATGATACAGGCACAGCAGAAGGAATCTTGCATTCAATTTAGATCTTAGAACTTTCTCCACTTTGACCAGAAAAAAAAGAAAGAAAAAACATCCCATCAATTCTACTTGGTAAGTCAAGGTGGCCTTCTCAACTCGGAGATCATTGGAGTCCAACAAGAGACATCAAATCAACATGACAGAACACATTGTCAGTAATAAAGAAAGTTCTTAATCTCAAAATGGGTATTTGCTTTAACAACATAAAATATAAAAGCATATTCATTAAATCTATAATACTGACTGTACAATTTGGAGGACAAGGAACGTTCAAATCAGGGAGTGAGTTATTTCCACATCATCCGTACAGTCCTGGAGTGTTTTCGCTCCAAGCCATTTCCACCTTCGAGTCACTAAAGGAGTTCCTGGGAGGCCAGTGTTTCAGATAGGATGCAGATGGTCTGGAGCTCTGGAGTACTGATACAACTCTACCGTGATGGTATCCAAACACTACGTGCATTAGTGTAGCAGGCGATTATATAGAGCAATAAAGGTAGTTTTTACTGTCATAACTGTTCTGTTATTCTGCACAATCCAACTCTCTGCTTGACTAAAATCCCCCTCCTACATCACTCATCACAGTTAGCTGCCTATCTTGATGCTAAAAAATGGAGGTGTTCATGGTTGTATACCACTTTATTGCATGAATGTACAGAGGTTAAAAATAAAATCATTCTGAACACTGAATTCCTCCTCCTCGTGTAAATCAAATTGAACAGAAGTGACCGCTCCTCACGCTCAGAAGGATCACTGGGTGAAATAACTAGTGGGTGGCATTTGGCAATTCATTAATTTAGGTGTAACTGAGGTAGAAACCCCCAGGCACAATGTAAAAGGCATGCTTTTGAGGACGTTTAGTGGCAGGATTATGTTTTGTGGTCATACGCCTCTCCAGAATGAGCCCTTGCTTGCATATACAGTATACCACACTACTGGGAACTGTTCATGGAGATACTTTTTCATACGTATTTTCCCAGGTTTTGACAAGCTGTTTTAAGAATTGCCATATCATTCCCCACTCAATAATCAATAATCAATACTGTAATCAATATTCTAAATGCATAGCAGAAAATACCATGAGAAAAAAGTTCTCTCCAAAGAGATGGAATCCAGAATTCCTCTTTTGCTCTGCAGGTGAACAGCATGTGTAACTCTTCATCTGGGATGGCAGTAACACCATAAATGGAGGGGAGCTGCTGGTGGTGGCAAGAGTCAGAGAACAGTCCTATCATTCACTTGGCCCACCCACACCCTCAACAGTCACATGAGAGAAGGCGACATATTTTGGAATGATTCCATTGGCTGTCTCATGACAGTGTGGAATTTAAGCTGGAGATGAGACACCTACTGGCAGATCTGCCATCAACTTCATGCTTGGCATTAAACTTTCTCAAAGTGCCATTCAGGTTAAGTGGAATGAACCTGGCCAGACCACTGGTTGCGACCACAAGCACTCATCCATAGTAGTGGATTACGTTATGCGGTATACAGAGGCAGGAGCCCCTAGCAAAGCTGCAATTAAAGCTATTGCAGTGGAACTGTTCCTCTTCTCTTGAGGCATTGAGATCTGTAAGGGCCCCACTGAAGACCATGAAGTTCCCTCTGCATCATAAAAATATAGAAGAATACGCCTTAATCAAGTAAATGTACATTTATCAATCTCATACTACTTCTTAGCCTTGTCCCTTAGGTCTACAATGCGTCTATCATGTTGTCACTAATTTCCTATCACACACATGATCACACGGTCACCACGTCCTTTGAGATCGAACTGAGTTGTTACTATGTCCGATGGATCACACCACACTGTTGCCAGGCACTTATCACATGCTTACTATCTTGTCGTTGTTTCTGGCGGGTTGGTGTAAATACCACAACATGCACAGTGCTTTTCATGACGAGGTGATAGTCTCAGGAATTGCTTCCAGTTTTTATAGCAGACACTCTGAACGTGACATAGACGTCCTGATAACCTGCTGCATGTGTGCCATAAACATTGTAAGCACAGGAAGAGCGTAATATGAACTTAATGTGGTTTTCTACAACGTGGCATGGACCTACCATGGTCACAGCACAAGCCTAAAGAGGTCGTTGTGGGAACTCTATTGATGTAGCAACAACACAGTGACATCCTAATGACATATCAGTCAGAACGCAATCCAGTCTTTACCATCTACAAAGTCCTTGTGTGATGGGGAATGACAGACCAAGGAGAGCCTTTAATGCTTTGCTTGATGACAGAACTGCGTTTACTTTTTCAGATATGCTACATGCAAGACTTCCAATTTTCATCTTCCATAAAAATTCTTGAGTGATGGTCTTTACCCCTACTGTGCCTGATGTTCCTGATGAGGTATCAAGGCTCATACATCATCACAGAATAGCTGGGTTTAGTGACAATCTTTGTCATTCAGCCACACCATTGACGAATACAAGACTGACTGTATGTCGTGCTCCACTGGTGCAAAACCTGGATTCATTCCTCAACAACTACACCACTATTTATTTCTTTTTTTTCCCCCCATTTTCCTTTATGGTGCTATCCTTCCACCAAGGATCTGGGTTGCCGTGTTCAGACCCTCATTATTTCAAGACTGGACTGCTCACTCCTGGCAGATTTGCCCCTGTTCATTATTTCTTCTCCCACACCACCCCACTTCTCCGCTCTCTGCAGTGGCTTCCTGTAGCTGCCCGCATCAAATTCAAAACCCTGATGCTTGCCTAAGATGTGCACCTGGACTCTTTTCTGTTCTGGCAACTAAGTGGTAGAATGAACTTCCTCTAGATGCCCCTACAGCCCTGGCAATCTTTAAGCGACGAGTTAAGACATATCTGTTTCTCCAGTACTTGGGTTAATCCCGCCGAAAAAAAAAAACTAACAACAACAAAAAAAACAACTTCCCAACATTGTTTGACTGATTACTTAGTTGGTAACCTAGTGACCCAGTGTAGGGATCTATCCACTGATGGAAACTACAAAGCACTTTTGTAAGTCGCTCTGAATGAGAGCGTCTGCCAAATGCCCAAATGTAAATGTACAATTCCTGACAGATGCCTTATTCGAGGACTTAACAATGAGTCTGTGTCTTGAGCATTTTGGTTGATTGCTAAGTAGCCAGGTATCGATTTTGTGCTGAAGTTGCTGTATTTGACAAGACATCGTAACTTGCAATTCCTGACCTCTGACTAGGAAAAAACAAAGAAAATGCGCTTTTATTCAGAAATCCAACACAAGTCTCATTTTCACAAATAACATAAAAAAATCAAAGGGGAAAAAAAAAGACTGCGGGGAAGCACAAAATGGAAAGCTCCTACTTTTAAAGTAACAGCCATAGCCCATTGGTATCAGCTGGAGTTTTTTTTCTTCAACAGTTCCAAAGTGCTAGCAAAAGTAAAGACAACAACAATAAAATGTATGTAAAGTTTAATTATCTATGGACTTGATTGTTCATGCATATCATGACAATAATGCAAGCTCTTTACAGACTGAGGGAATAGTTTTTTTTTTGTTGTTGTTAAACAACAGTTATTTTATTAGTGTACTATTTAATTCCATGTGTATCATCTGATACATGAACAAACTGAAAAAAAAAAACATAAGCAAATGAAAAAGAGTAAGGAGAAAACGTTCCCCAAAATATGCAGAGCTGGATGAACAGCAATTTTAATTATATTTACAAAGACTGTGTTGTAGTATTTCTGTGCATAGTTAGATACACACCTTCATCAACCTTCAGCAGTGCAGTGCATAGATGCAGAATAAATAACACTAAAATGTTATTTTTTAAAACTCAAACACTTATCCTGAGAGAAATGAAAAAAGTGGAGAAAGAAGAAAGGCAGGTGATGCAGCTGTAGAAGTCTGTACTACATACAGCTATCCCGGCTCAAACCTTGATTATAAAAAAAACACTTTCATATTAACCATTCAATCAGACTTCTCTGTGTGTGGGTTTGACCATCTGGGATTACTTTCTTCTTCTTTGGTAGTGCTGCTCCGCTCAGGACCATACTGTTTAAAAGATTTTAAAAAACAACAACAAAAAAACTTTTTGCATTGTGGATGAACAGTCTGAGTGAACTTCCTGTCCTGAGGTTTCAGTTCTCACAGCCATCTGAAATAAGCCATGTTCCATCCTCCTCCACTTCCCTTTGGACTACAAGAAGCATTTCGGCAACATCCTGAGACAACTGCTCACTGAGAAATGACCTGGAGGCATAGACATGGACATTTGTGCACAATTAATACAAGCTGATATGGATATGGACTACTACACTGAGATTTACATTGAGTTACACTGTAAATCACCATTATTATCATTGACAAATTAAAATTATATAGAACATAAGTTAAATATGGGAACCTAAATTCTTAACATTATAGATCCTAATAGGGCTCTAAATGAAAATAATAATAAAGGCAAGTGTAACCGAAGGGTAAATCTACAGATTACACTGGTAGACCATTTTATTATTAACTGCACATACACTGCCTTGCCAAAAAACTGTTACTGTTTCAGAAGAGTCAAATCATTGGCCTGCATCAAGCAAAGAAAACAACCAAGGAGATTGCTGAAATGACTGGAATTGAGGTAGGAAATGTAGTTAAAGCATAATTAAAACCTGGAATGCTAGTGCTGAACCATCAATTTTATAGAACGTGTGTGGTCCAAAAAAAAAGGATAATCAGAGATCACTTAAATGCTTGGTGAAGTTGCATCATAAAAAAATATATATATATATAAATATATATATCAGTAGAAATTACAGCTATGTTTAAAAGTAAAGGTAAGAGCATTTTCACACATATAATGCAATGAAAACTCACAAAAAAAAGCACCTCAGTTTGCTAGGGAGCATAAAGACTTGACTTGCAGTGGAAAAAAATGGTCATGTAGAATGAGGAGTTCAGACTAAGCCTATTTCAGAGTGATGGGTAAAGAAGGGAAGTGATGCGCCCATCCTCCATAGTGCCCACTTATACAAGCCTCCGGAAGAAGTGTTATGATCTGAGGTTGCTTCAGTTGGTCAGGTCTAGACTCAGCAATATTATGTGGCAATAAAAGGAAAATCAACTGATGACCTGAATGTAATGAATGGCCAAGTTATCACATCAATAGAGTTTTTCTTCCTTGATGACGGGCAAATTCCAGTTTATGGAACAGGGAGGTACTCGGAGCACAAGGAATCATTTCCGCACATGAATTGACTACTACATTGTGCACCATAAACAACGGCAAAAGCAGGCGAACAGAAAATTTGAGTATGCACCTTTATTTGGCCAGGGAGTGTATATCATCCAGTGCACAGTGATGGTCACTGTCAATGTTGTCAGTTGTCTGATTTTTCTTTGAGCCTTTTAAAAACTGATACACTTTGTAAAAAGTGGCTGTAATTTCTAAACAGTAAATGCAATTCTTTTGTTAAAGCCCTAGAAATTAAGCTAAAAGTCTACACTTCAATCACAACATGATTGCTTTATTTCAAATCCATTGTAGTGGTACCAATATCACATTTGTGTCACTGTCTAAAAACCTGTGCATACCACAGTGAAATGTACAAGAAATGAACAGGTGTTATTCAGCAAGAGCAAGGCCGTGCGCATCACCCTAAACAATGTCATGCACACAGTCACTGCAGGTTCCAGAAATAACAATTGGGCAAAGGCAATACGTTGCAGTTAAACTACCTCATAAGCTCATGTGCATACTGTTTTTTCACCATTTCTGTTACTACAGAATAGTATTAGATGGTCAAAATTCACCTGAGTTCTGTTTCACCTCCTATCCAAACAGGATTCTTAAGCTTAGAGTCCAGGTTGTAGTACTGGCCGTTGACCTGCCGAACTGCTAACCAGTGTCTGCGTCTCAGTGGGAGAGACACGAGTCCCAGCGACACCCGAGATGGGACGTTCAAAATAAAACCTTGCACCTTCTCCAGACACATGCTCTGCACCGACCTGAGATGAGAGAAGACGTGTACAGTCACAACACATGACAATATTTACAGTTTTAATAGTAACATATGGGTAGAAAGGTTTATTGTTTTGTGTATTTGATGAACAAACTGACCTACGTTTATCCCACCACACTGCAGCCAATCCTCGACTCTGGAGAGCCGACATAATCACGTTCACGTCATAGTTCCCTGTACCCAGCACAGAGCGGTGCGGATTCACCACACACTGTGGGGCAAGACTATTGGAAAGGCATTAAAAAAAAAATTAAAGATCACGTATATTTACATAAATGTATTTTTGTCTGTTCCTATACACCAGGGCAAAGATTACTATCAAATGACAAACTGCCAAAATCCATTATGACAATTTTTTGATTATGTCAATACTTCACAAAAATGGGTTGACATTTTAGCAATGTTATGGTTAGCAAGAAACAATCATTTGTAGCTTCATTATGACAGCTTCAAATTGTAAGGAAGCATGTGTATGAAGGCTTTAATCTTCGCATTCTGAATTTCTTCTTTACTTTTGTATTCTCAGCAAATTATTCAATGGTTTAAAAAAATTATATTTGTTGCAGACCCATGATACACACTGGCATATATAAAGTGATCAGCCATAACATTAAAAGCACCTGCATGGGGCAAGATATATTAGGCAGCGAGGGAACAATCAGTTCTCAAAGTTCATGTGATAGAAGAAGGAAAATGGACAAGCCAACGTTTCTGAGAGAATTTTTCAAGGGTCACATTGAGAGGGCTAAAAACCTGGGTTAGAGTACCTTCAAAACGGCAGTTCTTCTGAGGTGATCCTGGTATTTAGTAGTTAGTACTGACCAAAAGTTGTCTGAGGAAGTCCAACTAGTGACAAAGTCATGGGTGGCTAAGGCTCATTAGTCTGCATGGGAAGTAAAAGCTAGCCTGTTTGGGCCAATCCCTCACAAGACCTACTGTAGTTCAATTTATTGAAAAAGTTGTTTCTGGTTGGGATAGGAAAGTGTCAGAAACTACAGTGCATAGCAGCTCGCTATGTAGGGGGTTGTGTAACCACAGACCGTACAAGCAGACCCATGCAGACTCCTGTCTATTGCTGAAAGCTCTTACAAATGGGCACATGAATGTCGGAACTGGACCATGCAGGAATGGAAGAAGACGGGTCAGTGTTTGTTTTACACTGTGTGGATGGCTGGGTGTGGCTCCAAGACGTACTACGGGAAGAAGGCATGCTTGCAAAGACAGTGCTCTAGGCAAAGTTTTACTGAAAAACCCTGGATCCTGGCATTCATTTGGATATTGCTTTAAAATTTAACACATACCAAAAATTGTTGCAGACCAAGTATTCCTTGATGACAGTGGCCTCTGTCAGTAGGATAATGCACCCAGCAACACTGCAAAATTATTTAGGAATGGTTTGAGGACCATGACACAGTATTCTAGGTGTTGACTTGGCCTCCAAATTTCCCAACTCTCTACCTGACTTAGGATCTGTGGGATGTGCTGGACTATCAAGTCTGCTTCATGAATACCCCACATCGCAAATTACAGGACTTATAGGTGGTGCTAACACCAAGGTGCCAGATATCACATCACACCTTGAGAGGTCTTGTGGAGTCCATACCTTGATGATTTGGTTTGGTGAGAGAAGAGGGACCTAAACAATATCAGGCAGGTGATTTTATTATGGCTGATTGGTGCATTTCCATACAGTACAATATTGTGCAATATTAGTGTTTGATATGCAAATACTACAAGTTACAGAATCGTGTCTAGTGCATAGTAGGCGAAGAAAATTGACCCATGTATTGACCCTAACCCTAGTTACCCATTTGCTGAATTTCAGGTAATATTGTACTAATACTGTACTTTCTATTCGTAGTTAACGTAATATGTATTACACAAAAAAATTAAAAGCAATTCAGTGCAAAAGCTGACAGTTCATGTGAGCGAGAAATATCAAAAATACAATCCAAAACATAATGATAATAATGTTGTTAATACAAACAAACAACAACAATATTATTATTATTCAATTATACGCTAACCAATCTGTTTAAAGAATCTAATTTAGATGATATCGAAGGAGTTTGGTCTGTGATATTTATGAATGCAACAGGTGCACATAAAAGTAATTAGTGAATAGTTGCAATCACATTTGCATTTGAGAAAAACTTTTGAAATAAAATTACTTTAATGAATTTGACCAATTTATTTATCTGTAATAATGAACAAACATCTACTAAACCTAAAAACAAAATGATGTATTGCTATAAATTAAATTATATAAATTACAATACATGCATTGCCACTTTTAAAACCTCTGGGGACACTTACAATCTACATCAACTTCCATTTTCTGATTGTGGAATTCTGAAATTACACTAATGCAGCATATGAAATGAAGGCTGGCATTTAAAAAGCTTTTTCTTGGCTGCAGCATGCAGACTTTCACTTATAAGTCATTCGGTGTTTCAGAAACTATAAGTTAGTCTGTATTATAACCTAATTTAAAACCATGCCATCAATTATGGATAAAACGTAATTGGCCCTAATGCGTTCTATCAGTACAAAGTTCATAAATATGTTAAGAAATAGCAAAGACTGCATACATTTAAATAATGAGCCAATTATACGAATAGTTGGATTATTAAAAGAATCTGCACTGAGGATTTGCTTGGAATTAATTTTACTGATAAAAAGGTCTGCAGTCCGCATTAGTGATATTTAGGGTTGTTACAGTGCCATGGTGTGTAATGGTAAATGTTTGGGCAGTTATCTCACCAAGGACTTTATCAACATGCAGATTAAAATGCAGAATCAAAATAAACCTGACTCCAGAAACATGTGTTCCTTTTTGTAGGCATGCAGACTGCTCTGAAAACCCTTTGGCCATACAAGCTGCTTCTGTTGTAAACACATTACATTGCTACCTCTGCCGTCACTCAAATTCACACATGTACAGAATTTTATTACAATGACTATCAAACATACAAAACAACATGGCTCTGCTGACCAGAATGAAACAAAACTACTATGTATTGTTGCCTATACACTGCCTCACTAAGGGCGTTTTCACTTAGGGCGTTTTAACATTAGGCACAATGATGTCCAGAATCGAGCGCTCCCCGACTCTCCTCTGACATTCACATTAGTTTTGCTCTCTGTTCTCGGGCACACTTGCGTTTGTACAGACGCCAATACTGCAGGTGCACCTACTTTTTTGTAATGGTAAATTAAAAAAAATATGAAAATGCCCTTAGTTTTGAAGAAGACTTGAAGGCAAAGTCTGGATCATTTTGATTAGCGAGAACACAATCGTTCCGCGCTCAGGAAGTTTGTTCTTAGAACGATACAGAGTACCGGGGCACGGATAAAATCAGATATGGAATTAAATGCATCTATGCTAATATCATCAGTGGTATTAGGTCTCCTCTGAAATATCAGAGTACACATAGGGCCAATCTCATCCTCTGACCTACATAGCGGATAAAGTATGAAGGGCTTGACATCTTTCCCAAAATATTAATGTTTAGAATTGTGCAAAGGCTAACAGCCTCATTCTCGTCTTGTGTTGTGTTTAATGGCAGCTCACAAACCAAGTACGGTCATACTGCCACCTGCTGTATCGGAGAGTGTAAATAAGCATATGTACCCAAGAACTAAGAGCAAAAGTAAGGGGAGGGGAGCAATTGTTACTGGGCAGAGTACAAGTCAATCAATCATGCCAATGTGAAAATGCCCTACGATTCATCCATCCATGAATTATCTATACCACTTATCTTGTGCAGGGTCATGGGGAGCCTGGTGCCTATCTCTGGGAATTCCGGGTACAATTCAGGGTTTAACCTGGATGTGGTGTCAACCCATTGCACAACACAAGCACACACATTCACAACTTTGTGCAATTTGGAAATGCCCATCAACCTACTGTGCATGTCTCTAATCTGTGGGAAGAAACCAGAGTACCCAGAGGAAACCCACCAAGCAGGGGGAGAAAATGCAAAATCTATGCGCACACATACACACACACACACACACACTAGACCAGGTGGACAACTACATTAATGCCATGATCAACCAGAAACAGAATAGATTAGAAGTCAAAAATAAAGAAATAAAACATGCTCTGACCGCTTGCAGATGTCGTCGGCCACCTCTTTGGTGAACACTCTCTCTTGCAGCACGTTGTTCAAGGCATGAATTGCACACAGCTCCAACCTCTGCTTCTCATGAAACACCTCCAACCCACTCATACTCTTACACTTCCACACTGCTGAAATCCGGCTGGAGAGGGGCTACACACACACACACACACACACACACACACACACACACACACACAGAGGCAATATTTAATAATTGAACAATACCTTATTTACCTTATCTACAGCAAAAAAGAAAAAGAAAAAAAGATCTGATCTTCAAAAACTATCTCGAGTACGTATTGAAAACATCACGTGATAATAAACAAGCACACTGCTACCCCAGGTTAGCTCAGTTGCTAGCTAGTTAGCAGTAGTATCTAGTTTACTTACCTCTAATCACAGAGTACACTAAACATAAACACCAGCTATCCGTGAATCAGATGTAAACTATTCTGCACGACTCATTGAGAAACAAAATAAATAAACAACTCTACTGTTTCCATGCAACTGGGATGCTGGATTCTCTTCCGCAAAATGGTGAACCGGAAGCAGCAGGAGTGTTGTTGTTGATGATGATGATGATACTCATGAAAACGCCCCCAGGCGAGCGACATGCCAAATTCAAATTACACATCGTGCTAAAGTCCAACAAACAGTTTAGTCAGTCAAATAACAACCAATATTCATTAAGTAAAATACGTTAAATTTAATTTTACTCCCCTGAGAAAAAAAATAATATATGTGGATGTGTATACGTTTTATATCCTATCTACAGTAACCACATTTCTACACACATTTATGCCATAATAATATCCAATAGTATCCAAGACTGTTGGTTTGCGTCTCTTTTTCTTTCAATGCGCGTCAGCAATATTCTCCTATTCACGTGACTAAGAAAGCCTTTCGGAAGCGTTCGGGAATGTTCGCAAAAATTCGCTTTTTATATACAATTTTATACAACGCTTTTATTTTGTGAGTGATTTTTAACGCTATGCAAATAAATTGACCTAAACAAATATTTTAACAATAATTAAAAAATCCAGCCCTATGTGTGTGTGTGAGTGTGTGTGTTTTACATATACTCACACACACACACAGAGTGTGTGCAGGAGCATTTTACCTTATTTTGTTTTGTTTTTATTGAAAAATAAATATAAAGCTCAGTATAGACGTAGGCAATATAATTAACTGAATTTTAGTTAATTATAACCAACTATACAACTATACAATCATGACTGAGGGAAATATCTACTACCGTGTATATATATATATATATATATATTAACATAGGCAAAAAATAAATAAATAAATAAATAAATAAATAGCACAGATACACATGACCATGTGTTTTTATGGATGTTTTTGGTTGTTTATCTGAGTTTTAAGGTCACATCTATGTAGCAAATGGGGAAATTGTCCAATTATACCTGTGTGTCTGGATAAATAAAAAGCACGAAGAAGCATTCCAGCTGTAAATTGTTACTTTACATTTGCTTTAATTTACTTTATTGCTGTGTCAATAGACTTGCATGCTGTAGTAGGCTGTGCCTGCGTTTAGGGCGGGTGCGAGTTTTTCAAATGCACCAATCATATGAAAGCATTTTTCGCATTCTCCACTTCGGTCGCTTCATCAGGATACCAAGAGGGTTTACGTAACCATATGGAACGATATTATTGGCTAGACTGTTCTAGTTGTTTAAAGGCGCAATAGTACATCACACGCTGATTGGCTAGATCTTGGTTTTTTTTTCGTCTTCGTATTTTTGTTCCTGTGTCAAAACCGCTAGCTAGTTAAATACCGAGGCTTATTAGCTATCCTTGGTTGAAACACGCTACCATTACAACATATGTAATATTTTTGTTTATTGACATTTATCGACATTGCTGAACCCGATAATAAACTTCTAGAGGCGGGAATCTAACCAGGCCACCAGTAAAGTTAGCGTTGGCCATCTTGTTCTAGCTAAGTTAACGTTAGCTGCTTTTTTTTTTTTTT
>JAAGKR010008924.1:17500-28792 GCA_011419295.1 Clarias macrocephalus | reverse complement strand
ACACCTGAGGGATTAAAAGAAATATCTTTATGGATAAGGATAGCGACTCCCCTTGCTCTACTAGAAAATAAGGAATGAAAAGATTGTGAGACCCATCTTCTACGCAATTTAGCATTGGTCAGAGATATTAAGATGGGTCCCCTGTAAAAAGACTATTTTAGCTTGTAAGCCATCCAGGTGAGTTATCACTTTGTTAAGCTTAGAAGGACGACCAAGACCTTTTACATTCCAGCTTACAAAATTAATGATTCTATTTATAGACATAAAGGTGAGAGAAAAATATTACAGATGTATACAGAGATATATTGAAAATGTAAAAAAAAAATGATTGTGCAATGAATAAAATATAGACACAACATTTTGAAAAGGAGAAAGGAAAAACAAACAAACAAACAAACAAACCCACAAACTTGTAACCCCCACCCACTTCAACACCTCCCTGAACCTGGTGTATGCAAATCCCCATATAATACAAGAAAACGCAGACGATAAACTTTCCGTCTAGGATACGCAAAACAAACAAACAAACAAACAAAAAATATATAACTAAGCGCATCGTCAGGTGAGCCGACATAGATTAAATATGCAGACTACAACAGTGTTTACCTTAAATAATAATAATAATAATAATAATAATAATAATCTGTTTCAGATAAACTACACAACATACAGGCCAGTGCATTATGCACAGTTATGATTTTAGGAGCAAGAAATGTAATAATAATAATAACACTAATAACTAAATAAAATAGCACACTGGTCGAGGCATATGTCGAAATTAAACAGCAATTTAAGTGAGTACTAATAAAAATAGTAAAAGAAAAATAACACGAGGCACTTTGTCAAAGCAAAGTGTGAATCCTTCCAGAGCACTTCAGAGGAGAATACCTCACAAAACTGCTAGGCGGACGATTGTCCCTGAAAAACAGCAAACAGGAGTTCCCACCGAAAGTTTCTAAGGCAAAACCTTAGTTCCGTTCGCGTCGGCGGTCTTGGTGCTTTTTACATACTCCATCACTTTATGAGGATCTGTAAAGAGCTGCTCTGAGTTACCTGGAAGTGTAATACGAAATCTGGCAGGATGACGAAATCCGAATCGAGCTCCTTGGACATTCCGTAGGTGTTTGCGCACTTCACCAAAGGCCGCTTTTTTCTTTGCTTCGTTAGCTGTAAGATCGGGAAAAACTGTAGGTCAACTTTCCATTCTGGCGCGCAGTTTGGAGAATCTGTTCACGAATGTGGAAGAAGTGAACCCTAATAATAAAGGGTCTGGGTGGCTGATCGGGCAGCGGCTTCTCTTCCAAGCCCAACAGGTCGCGAAGTAAGTTTGAAACAAATTCAGTGGGGCGGTTGCCCTCTTCCCCTTCACTGATTCCGATCAGTCTGATGTTATTTCTCCTTGATCTGCTTTCTAGATCCTCGCACTTCAAAGACAAAACGTTAACCTCGGTTTGCAGTTTGGCCACCGTCGTTTCAAGACGCACAAGGGTATCACTCGCAACCGTCGCTGAATCCTCTACGGCTTGCAGCCACTCTTCTTGCGTGCTAAGCGATTGCTGTATTGAGGCAACAGCCGATGTCAGCTCTTCTTTAACACCATTTATGTCTGTTTGTAGACCGCTGATCGCACTCTCAATCTTAACACAAATGTCATTTTTTAAGGATTCAAGTGATTGCTTGAACATTTCAGCAGTGAGTGAGTCCCCCTCGTGACTACCCCTAGGGTCAGCCGAGCTAGCCATGCTAGCCCGCGTCTCATAGCCGCCTCGTTTGCTGCCAGGAACTGCCATTTTACACACGGTACCCACTAAATTTGCGCGAGTATGTGTTCATAAATCACATCATGGTCAAAAAATAAATTAAATAAACATCTGAGTCTGTTTGTTATTTAGTTGAAATTTCACCTGCGAGGAGCTCACTAAAAACGCGTCCGCATCACGTTTGCGATACAGCGCCCCCCCAGTGGGAAAACAGCTCTGAGACAAAATGGCGTCGGGGATTCCCTTCGCGATTTAAAGGCGCAGAGACGACACCTATTTCCTTAGGTGGCGTTATGGATTTTGGCCACATGATGGCAGTGTGGGGAAAGGGAACAGAGATTTAGTCAAGTGGATTGCTTTGCTTTACATTGTATATTCGTGTCAAAGGCGTATAAGACTCACTTTGTCAGAGTTAAGAACAAATCAGACTTACAAACGTGCTCCCGGAACGGAACTCATTCGTAAGTTGGGGACTTACTGTACTCAAGTAAAAGTAAAAGTTCTAGCCTAAAAATGGTACTCTGCTGAGTGACAGCGTGAACACTTAAGTTTAGATTAGAAAATCATTGCACTTCTGTGTGATTGTCATTTGAAAAGTAACGAGTCCTTTAAAATGTAGGGAGTAAAAGTGCAGGTTTTTCGTCAAAAACATGTAGTGAGTAGACGTACTTACAGTGGTGGGACATTCAGGAAATTAGAGCTACTGTAGGAAACCTAAAAAAACCTAAGAACCAGGTCAAAAAGACTGTAGAGTCTATGTGAAGTCTGATCCTTAGTGTCTAACATTGCTGTGTGTGTGTGTGTGTATTTTAGCAGGAGAGTGTGTACACTGAGGCAGCGCAGGAGGAGGAGGAGTGTGATCATCCACCGTCACCTAAAACCTCCTCACAGGACAGGAAACAAAAGTGGGAGCAGGGAGACGCCGATTATCTTGGAGAGGACTCGTTCACACACATTGAGAAAAAACTTGACTCCTTCCTCATCTGAGCAACACACACCCACACACACACACAACTGATGTGTGTAACCTCACAATGTGTTTATTTCTGTGAGTTTGTGCTTGTGATGCTGTATTTAATTCATCACTGAATCATCACACACACACACACACACCAGGTGGCGCTGTGTAATCCTCACGCTAACAAACATTCAATACACATCAACAAACTCATTAATGCGCAACACAACCGAAAAAACTAAATTCTACAATAAATACAGGAGATAAAGCATTAAACTTAAATGAACTCAGCATGTGGAGTTTGTCGCTAGTCTACAGACGACGCTAGGTGAGTGAAAGTAAACACTCTTAGGTTTCTACGTTCTAAGTGTGTTTGTTTTTCACAATCGTATCATACGTTATCGTCATGAAAGGATTCCCAAGTAACGGAAGCAAAAATATATCCTTCACATACAGCCTGTACTTAAATGCTGCTATTCTTCACTGCTAGCTAACTAACGTACCTCGCTAATCAACTTGCTAATGTTAAGATGCCTGTGCACGTCACCATAAACTGGCAAAACATAGAGTTAAATACACTCTTCCTGGATGTCTCTGCCTAATGAATTATAAGAAGGTTATTCTACATTGGAATTGATAAGTACTAAAAAATACTGAAAAATCTGAAAATCAGTCGAAAGCCAGCATGTCTAGTCAAAATTATTTTTTTTAAAGATTTTTTTTTCTTCTCAACTTTACACCACTGATTCCGCACTCGGTTTAAATCCTCTAAAGTGGGCGGAGTTTAAATAGCGCTTGGAGTCTGTTGGCTAGTTGTGATGTAGATGTGTGATAATGCAACGAAACAAACAGTGCTCTGAATTGATACTAATGAAGGCTAATGGACAAAAGGGGTGGGGCTTAAAGCTGATGACCCTCATGCCTAATGATGACAGTCTTTGTCTATAACTGTTATATAAATGTGCTCTAAAACAAACACACACACAAAAAAAACACACACACACACACACATGTAGCACTGTTAGCGAACACTACCGGGTAAATTAGCATGATATGAAAGAGTATAACAGTTATTTTTTTCACGTACACACCGATGCTGCCTTTATGTGCTTTAAATTATTCCTTCAAATCATGACTACTGTGAGCTTCGGGGAAAAAAAAAAAAGACTTACCTTTATCCTTTTAGCACAAGCTATACAATATGTAGTGTCTCTGAAGTTTAGCTCTAATGGTTTTAGGTGTAATTTTCCCCAGAGCTCATCACCTGAAGCTTAATAACTAAACACTAGCGTACAGATACCACTTCATTAATACATTATCAAATAAAATAAGGTGGAGAGCTTAGTGAAACCAACTAAGCAGAAACCACCGCAATCACCACCCTGTTAGCATTAGCAAAAAACGTTTAAATGAATAATGATTGCTTAATACCTCTGTACAGTCACTGTAACTTTACAGAACTGTATCTGAAATAAAGAATTAGAAACATTTCTGATGAGTGTCTTTAACACACACACACACACACACACACTATTGCTGCATTTTTCAATTGCTAAACTAAATCACTGAGATAGAATGTGTAATATACATTATTCCTAATGATACATTCATGTAAATGACCAGATTTGATATTTATTTGCAGAAAAATGTGTACAGACTTCTGGAAAATAAAAATTTGTATAAATATTTTAATACTATGTTTATTGCTACATGTTATACATTGATATATATGATAATGTTGTTCATATCATATCAATATAACATACACAGAGGGGTTAGAGTAGCCAAAACTGTATTCAAGTTAGAGTAGATGTACTTCAAAATAATATTACTCAAGTCAAGTCAAGTCGGCTTTTATTGTCATTCCAACCATATACAGTTAATACACAGTGAAACGAAACAACGTTCCTCCAGGACTGAGGTGCTACATACATGCAACAACATAAATTTTTTACATTTTTAAGTCAACCTAAAAAAACGATCAAATTCAATACAAAACTTACACAATAGTCAAAGTGCACGTGCAAATGTGCAAACAAAGAGCTACATGACAGACACAACAATGTAACACAACAGTATTTTTTTTGATGAAGTATGAGTTACTTCATTAATATTCATTACTCAAGTAGAAGTAAAAAAAAAAGTATTCGATGGAAAGATGCTCAAGTACTGAGTAACTGTTTAAATTTCCAATTTATTATTATTTTTAAGAAATTATAAAAATGATATATTAGTGTATATCACAACTGTATATAAACACACACACAGTATATATGCTGAAGTTTGTGTCTCTTTAGGCAGATGAAGCATCATATTTTTTGAGATGCATAAAAATGTACAACACGTGTGTTGGCGATTAATTCTGTACTGAAATATACTTATATATTCATAAACTGTTATGGTAACATTATATGTACAATTAAAGTTAACATATAATCACACAAACATGAAAAAAGCATCCTATACTCACCGCACTAGCAAGATCGCACTAGTAGCAGCATGGACTTATGGGCGTTCCGCAAAATTGACCAGTCAGCCGCAATATCATGTGGTTATTGTTATTGTGGCTGATTGGTCAAACGGAGTCATGTGATTATTGTTGCTGCGTCTGATTGGTGAAACAGTCATGTGGTGGATCTACCGGCTGCATGTGTAGAATGAACGGTTAGAAAAGTAACGAGTCGAGTGTAGCCGAATGTAGCGGAGGAAGAGTCGCGTTTCTCCTTCACAAATCTACTCAAGTTAAAGTAAAAAGTATGGTGCAGTAAAACTACTCATAGAAGTGCATTATTTCCAAAAAGTTATTCAAGTAAATGTAACTCGTTACTACGCATCTCTGAATCCACATCATACTCTTCTTTTTTTTTCCTGAAGTGTGTATAATTTTTTTGGCTGACTCTCTCTCTCTCTCTCTCTCTCTCTCTATATATATATATATATCATGAGAGAGGGATACGCTGTTTTCTTTTTTGGCCCCTCGGTGGTGAAATTAATTTCCTCTAGATGTCTGAACAGCCGATTCACTGGCAATCTTTAAGCGACGACTAAAGACCGTGTGTATCTTACTTAGATATTTGGGTTAAACCCCTCCTCCCCCAAAACAAACAAACAAACAACACAAACCTTCCCAAGTGTGTAACTGATGATTCTTACTCAGTAGTACGCTAGTAAGCCAGTGTACGGATCTGTCCAGTGACGGGGCCTTCAGAGCACTTGTATGAGAGCATCTGCCTAATGCCTAAGTGTAAATGCAATTTGACTTCATTGTAATTAATCATTGTAATTAGCCTTGTCTACAGTTTTTATCATCCGATTCACTGACTGCTAGTCTTTCCACATGGGCCTTCATTCACATTCAAAACTAAACTAAGTTCTTTTAAAGAAGCCATATATATATATATATATATATATAAATTGCTAAACTGAATCTTAAATCATGGCCCGTAGATTGTGTTCTGATGTAAATGGAGGTAAATTGCATTATTATTCCACTACTTGCACTCCTGGCCTCCACGCTCCCTAGTTGGACTGCAGGGTTCCTAGATGAGTGGATGAAACACTACTCAACAGTTTTCACTTTACAGCAGGTTCAGAAAGTTTGTGATGCAACACTGCCCCCTGGTGTTGGTCTTTCTTTTCAAGCGACTAGTTTTACGCCCTACAATGGTGTTGAGAACAGAAGTGCACAAATTTTTAGATATTTCTTTGAACAAACACACAAATCTGTTTTAATAAAAAAAGAATGAGCGAATATACACCATAATCACCCCACAAAGCTATAAGGGTTAAACCTTTTGAAGCTTATAAAGATCCTTGTAAAGTCATGTTAACTGAATGAGATGTAACACCGTTAAACTACCAGCAAGAACCAAGAATCCCTGTGTTATCAAGCACTGCTGTAACGATTTGTTTATTTGTTGTTGTTGTTGTTGTTGTTGTTTTAAATTAATTATTTGCCCAGGATGAGTTTCTTAATATGTAGATTACAGATCATACGGATGAGATTTACGCAGCTAAGAAGTTTTGTTATGTAGCACATGATAGAGGATGTAAGTTAACGTTTGTGAAGAGAGGACTGGGGTTGTTGTGGTTGTTATGGTAACGGTTATGGTTGTTGTATCACACTATGCCATAACAACAAATCCTAGAGTGTTTTAGGTTACCTTTTACCACAGTAAAGATTACCACAGCTTACTTTTTTTTTCTATTTATAATTTATAATAATAGTCAGCTACATTATAACATTATAAACACTCGTTTCCTCACCAGTCTTTTTTTATTCTCTCCCTTAATAAGACCAAAACATTTGCAGCGAGTTGAGTTACAGAGAAACCGTAAAGAAGTGTAAACCCATCTGTCCCGGAGATGTGGGAAAACTTACAATACTAGAAAGCACTGACACTGGAGACTCCTTCCACTGATATTACACACACATTTTTTGTATTACCAGTGGAGCGTCACTACACTACACATCCGTTTGAATAAGCTGCTATTATGGAACTGATAATATTCTAGTTCCTCTTCTTGGTGTTGATGCAAACTACAAAACACTTTTGGAAGTTACTCTGGTCCTGATCTCCCTCATCTTCCTTTCAGTTTAAATCCTCGTTTCTACTCTGGTCGCCCTGAACAAACCCATCAAATACTTTCTTTCTTTTACTCTTTCATCACTTTCTAAAATCATTTTGATCAACCTTTCCACATCTTTCCCATTCCAGCTCACGATAATGTATTAGACTGAGTGCAGTCAGAGCTGAAAAGAATTAATCAACATCTTCTGACCAATCAGAGTGCAGAGTTCAGCAGCACTGTGTGTGTGCGTGTGTGTGTGTGTGTGTGTGTGTGTGTTTGTGTGTGAGTGTAATAGTGAAAAACACTGTGTGTAACGGTCATAGGGACGTTTAAAAGCCTATTATGAACATACATATTATATCAAAATGAATTCAAATAATTTCGATTCAGATTGTTTTGATTATTTTCAATGCTTTTAATACTGGAATTTAATATCTTGTATATTACACACAATATCTTATTCTGCAGCTAAAATAAAAATATATGTTAAATAAGGATAACTAATATTCTACTTTTATAAGGTCACATGACAGTATAAATCAATCCTCTCAGTCCTCGGTCTTATTTTATGGACGAGTCCAAGATCTCTTCGTATTCTTCCCTCTCGCACTTTCCCCCACGGAGGACTTTGACAAGGCCGAGTGCGAGGACACTGATGACGATGATGACGGCACCGATGACATCACAAGCGGAGGGGAGCATGTGCAGCACTAGCAGCTGCAGGATCATCGCCACCACAAGCTCCAGGTGCTGCACCTGAGCCACACACCCAAGATCAACACCAGCAATTTAGACCGTCATTTTAGTAATATTGCATTTTAAAGACACAAAATATGAGATATAATACCAAAGTTCCTGCCACCTTTCACTCATTAAAAACTACATTAGCATTTTGTGTAAATCCAATTTATAAACCTTTTTTGATCCTAGTGTTGCAGTTCAAGAACTTTAATGCTACTTGTAGATAATCATTATAATATCAGTAGTATAATGCTCACTGCAAAACAACAACAACAACAACAACAACAAAACAATCATTTAATTAAAATGCAAGTGGCAGCTAATTAATATAATGCTAGTTTAATATAATAAGAATTTACCATAATGCTAGTTTCATCTAATTTCTATAATCCTAGTGTCTGTATAACCCTGTTTATCATGTTTTAATTTATGCTTCTAGCTTGTTTCTTGTAATCTTCTTCTAGCTTTTTTACTAGAATATTAGTTCCTTTTACTAGTTGCTTTTGTACGTTTACTATATTCTTGTTTCTTCTAATGCTAAGCTGTAGTTACACTACGTCATGATTAGCATGTGCTCAAATGTTAATATATATTTATAATTTTGGTCGTTTTAAGTCTGGATTGGGGATTAGTGTTGGAGAACTTACTTAGAGAAGATGTGCACATAATGCTAGTTACTGCGCTGACTAGCGCAGGATGAAGGCAGTGATTAGCGTAGGTGTGTGTACAGTATATACAGTAATGCTAGTTACTGTGTTGACTGTCGCAGTGTGAAGGCAGTGATTAGGGTAGACGTACCGTGCTGACTAGCGCAGGGTGGAGGCGTTGCAGGCCATAATAAACCCCCAGGAAGGCGATGGTGGAGCAGAAGCAGATGGATGAGAGGAAAAGCCAGGTTTCTACATCGTCTGGAATTACGGGTTCCTGCAGGAGGAACATGGAGCAGCAGGACCAGAGAGAACCCATCCATCCAAAAGTAAACAATGCTGTCCACATGCTCACCTGCTGCCTCACACACCTGCACAGGTATACACACTCTTTATACAGTACATCATCTACTTTATGAGTAGTACAGTATTTCAACACATTGTACACATGTTAGTGTACTTACTAGGATTATTAGTCTCATTACTCCCCAAATGCTAATACTAGTTTATATGTTGCCTGGTTTATTATTATTATTATTATTATTATTATACTTTATTCACAAACCTGTACAAAATCATGGAGAGTGCTGCCATCACTCCCGCCAGAACCATCAGGACGTAACCAAATGCCTCCTTCCAGAACCCGAGAGCCCTGTCCTCACTAGCTAGGTTAGGGATTAAGATGAGGCTGAGTCCAAAGACACTGCAGGAGACAGAGATGGTGTCCGTCACACCGAGCTGCTCATCGACGAGCAGGAATGACAGGATGGCACTGAACACTGTTGCACTCGCTCGCCACACGATAGCTCCGTTAGCTGGAGGAACTAGCGCAAATGAGGTGTATGCACAGGAGATGGAGATGACGTTAAATGTTCCATAGGAGAAAAGATGCATCCTGCAGCCTTTTGGCCCGAATGGTGCCTCCTTGTGGTAAAGAACAACAACGATTGACAGGGCCTGGAGGACAGAGCGGACAAAGAGAAGCTCGAGGGATGGAATGCGGGATAAATCCGCAGCTAAACGTGTCAGGAGAGAGACACAGCCATGAGCCAGCGCTGCACCAAGTAACACCGCCCACATCACGCGTGACGATAGCACACTCGCCTCGCTGAAGCTTTGCAGCTGACCTCTGACCCCTTTAGGAACTCTTGATCTCGGTTCAGACTGAAGGTTAAACACTGTCCTGTGTGTTTTACTGTCACTCAGCTGATTCGTGTCTGAAGTTTCTGCCATAAAGGCACCAAAATCCTCAAAGGACGGTGCATCGTCGTAGCCCTCATCTCCACGCTGGGGGAAATGGGAGCCATATTTCACCGTCACCGCAGTCGGATGGATCCTTGAGCTTTTCTTTGAGCCAAGCAGACGCTGTATCAGAGACTTGTCCATGTTTTTCCTTTGAAGAAGCAGGAAGAGATGTCTGTTATTGAGCCTAATTTAAAATACTCGCTAACTATGTTCTTTCCACCTATATTTAACAAGTTAGTGTGCTGTAGGTTATTAGGCTCATTAAGCTAGCTAGCGTTCTAGCCCCTAGGCACATATTAAGTGTGATGCACTTTCACTTACTTTAACACTATCAGCCTGGTAGTCTCCCACCAAAAGTACCACATTCCATGTTGTACACACGTCTACATGTAAATATCTTTAATTCAAATAGCTGAAATTGTGAACAAATCTCAAAAACAAATGTCTTCAGTAACAAAAACAAATGAATTGGCCGTTTCAATACTTTGAGAGGTCCTTAAGCAACATGTATTAAATATGTAATAAACAGCACCTGGCCAAAAATGAATAAATAAAATTTAAATGTTACACCCTCTAATACTTTGTTGTTCCACTTTTAGCTTTGATTACATCCCAGAGGCACTGCGGTTAACGTCAGGCCTGTGGTGTCCAGTGCAAGTGTGAAAATGATTCAGAACCGCTTTCTCGGGGCGGTGGAGGCTCAGAGGGCTCTGAGTTACTGGTCGGAAGATCGGCGGTTCGATCCCCAACTCCACCAGGTTGCCACTGTTGGGCCCTTGAGCAAGGCACTTAACCCTAACTGCTCCTGAGGCGCTGTATCACGGCTGACCCTGCGCTCTTAACCCAGTTACACTGGGATATACGAAGAAGGAATTTCACTGTGCTGTAATGTACATGTGACAAATAAAAGGCTTTACTTTCTCACACTCTGGAATGTGGGAAGAAGAAACCCTCCATAGATGTGATGTGCTGGTGATTCAGTACATTCAGGTGGTCATGTGACTTCATTTTATCTCCACATGACGTTGCTGAGTCTCGACCTGAGCGACTGAAGTGACCCCAGATCATAACACTGTCTCCAGAGGCTTGTACAGTGACACTATGCATGATGGGAGCATCGCTTCATGCGCTTCCCTTCTCACCCTGACACGCCCATCACTCTGGAACAGACTCAGTCTGGACTAATCAGGTCACATGACTTCCCATCACACTCATTTAGGATTTTTTTCTGGCCACATTTCCTCTGTGAATGTGAGGGTTCAGCAGTATCCTTCCAGAGTTTAATAATGTGATGGACAATTCCAGTCATTTCAGCTCAGTCTTTTGAGTTGTTTTCTTTGCTCGATGCAAGACACTAATTTCTAAGAAA
>JAAGKR010008924.1:0-15000 GCA_011419295.1 Clarias macrocephalus | reverse complement strand
CACACATACACACACACACACACACACACACACACACACACACACACACACACACACACATATATATACACTCCACCGAGTGATGAAACACTTGGATGACATCATGCTACGAGACATCAGAATTCAACATAAATTCTTTAAAAATGTAAAAATTATTAGCACCATGGCCTTGTGTGTGAGCGCCATCACATCCCAAAGCTGTGGCTTTTTCCCTGAACATCAGGGCTGCTGCTGAATAATAAACACAGGATGAATAAAACCTCAAACATGACCTAAATATAACTGCTTAATATATTCTGTGCTTATACTACACTTTAGTGATGTGTATGACGTCATATAACCATCTAAAGTCATTCACACTCTGGGGTAGTAAAGTCTCCAAATAAACGGATCCCTGTTTCACGGTGCTGTTGCACTCTGTAGCCACCAGAGGGTGCTGCAGTGCCTGGCTCATTGTCCAGTTCTGTTTCAGCTTTTATTTAAACTTTTTATTTTAACAGCTTTATAGTTGCTAATATTTATTTCTAAGGTCAACATATTGCAAATAAGCTTTTAATATTAGTTATGATGATATTGACTATAATAATATAGATTATATTCATTTTAGGTTTTAGGTACTTCCTTAGTTGTGTGTAACATAGTGTAAATAATTAGAAAAAAAATTATTATTATAGTAATGTATATTAATAAAATGTAATAATTACCATATTTTGCTGTAGAAATCTGTGATTAAATTTCAGAACAAGAAAAAGAAAACAAATAAGTATAAATGAGCAGATTTTAAGTTTTTTATTTACTTTCAAAAGAAAAATAATGAAAGGGGGGAAGAAAAAGTCATGCGAACACATGAGGCTTTCCAGAGCGAAACCTCGTCAAGTCTGAAAGCAAGACAAAAATAAAATAAAATACATGGAAATATATTTAGATTTATATATATATATATATATATGGAGATATAAAACTTAAAATAAAGTTGCACACTAAGAGTTCGATGTTAAACAGCCGGAGTTAATCAGCTGCACAGGTGGAGTTTTTGCATAGATCGTTAATGTGAAGTAACAGCGGAACACTACAGCAGGTTTAATCGCTCAGAGCAGGGAAACTGATTGTTATCAAACGCTGAATTCGTCACACAGGTCGTCATAGCAACACTGCGGTTCAAGATCTGTCTGTTTTTCTGCGTTAAAACTCCGCCTCCACCACGCAGTGGCAGGGGCTAACGCCGAAAATTACAACAAAATAAAATACAGAGGCATTTACAGCGGTTCTTAGAAAACACACTGCTGCTACGGAACACACACACAGTCGCAAACACGCACTCGCTCTCTCACACACGCACGCAAACACTTATATAAATTATATATATTATATATTACACTAATTACATAAAAACAGTGTACAGTTAGATAGTGTGTTACAGATAGGGTTAGCAGCAGTGCTAATCCAACACACACACACACAAACACACACATTAATGATTTAAGATGATGGTATGTGTCAACCAAGTGTCAAGTGGACAAGATTGTAGTGTAAAGGGCAGAACTGACATTACTACACATCAAATGCTAGTCGCTAACCCAAACGTTAGCAACTTAATACAAGTAGCAACCACTAACCACTGAGTGCTAGCTAACCCAAACACTAGCGGTTAACACACATGCTAATATGTAAGCAAAGTTAGGCTGACTGGGGAAGAAGTGCCTGTATGAGTTCTTGATTAAAAGGCAGCCGTTTTGAAGCCAGACTGAGCGGTGTGGCAAAGCTATCTCTACAAAAGTCTCTACAAAACGATTAAGGATTGTCCTGTTTTAGTTCCCACATTTGTAAAATTCTGACTATGGAAATGTTTAGTGAAGTTTGAATTTCTGTTTGATTTCAAGATACAAAAGAAGAAGAAGAAGAAATAATATACTAAATAACATTGAGTTTCCACCACATTTTTCATTTTAACATGCAATACCTGAAGTGGCCACTAGTGGCAGCGCACTACATCACCATCATTACTGGTTCAGCACTCAGTATTTATGTGCAATATTTACTGTGCATAATTTCACTCACACAATAGCACTTTCTAATAAACCGTTCCAGCTTTATGCTAACGCTGAGGCGTCAAATCTCACCACAAATCTCTGACTGCTTTAATAGTTTTATTTTTTTTGGCTTGCGTCACAGTTCTGTAATTAGGCACAAGTTGTGAATTATACAAAATTTTATGTAAATTTAATCACAAGATTAATCAAATAATCTAAATTGTGAATACACTACACAGTTTGATGTTCTATATATATATTTCCTAATTGCCTAGCAACAGTGTTCAAATGACTGTAACCACGCAAACGTTAAGTGTATCGCATTTAAAATTGTAAGTCGCTCTGGATAAGAGCATCTGCCAAATGCCTAAATGTAAATTTCCAGCTCGGTGTTAACGTTTCTCAACATGGCATAGCCAATTGTATTTGTTCTTTGTCTTTTCTCACAATTCTTCCAACACGCATGAGAGAGATGTTAGCATTCTTGGCTAGTTTCCAACGTTTCTCTCTCTCCTTACTTTACCTACATTATAAACATCCATGTCCTGGCTAGCTTATGCTCAAAGCGTTTCCTCAGTTGCTCAGCAAGAGTGTTAGCTTGTCTTTTATCACTCAAATGTCGAGTGAACCGTGTTCATATTACTCACCTAGCATTGCTAGTTTACTCGCGTAGAGGCTTGGGACGCAACATTAACAAAATATAAAACTATTCGTACAAGCCTTTTTGTAATGATACACCGTCACATCTGAGAGAAACGTTAACCTTCTGGATGATTCTGTCGCATTTCCACTGTTGCCGCGTCTTCCGTTAGCTAGCTAGCATATCGCTGGTGTGTACAGTATATTTCTGTTTGGTATCACAGGTGTAACTCCCAGCACTGGTCTGTTTGATTTCGTACAAGGCACTAATTTGCAATATTAAAGTGAACATCTGTAGAAATGTGTGTTGCTAAATCAAATTTACGTAACAGAGCTAAGTGGACGGAAATGGCTTTTTGATTTACGATTATCTTCGGTTCTTCCCTTCCGGTGCAAGCAAGTGTAAATGTATAATGTGTGAGATTTTGACAACCACAACGTTCCCTTCAAGCCAGAACCCTAATAAAGTGTCCGAAAGCATCAGCCTCATGTCTATTTATTATCTTTATCTTTATTATTATTATTATTATTACTATTCTCAAATGTAGTGAGGGATGGAACCAGCCGGCTGTTTTATTCAGATCGCGAGGACTAGGGTTTGTTTGTGATAAAGGTTAAGACATACTGAACATGAAGCCTTGGTGGGAGTTTACGATCTCTCTCTCTCTCACACACACACACACACACACACATACACACAGTCACACACACTGACACACACAGTCCGTCTCCGCACTGTAGAGAAGTGTGTATTTCCTCTGTGAGCGAGCTTCAAGTAGATCATGGAGACAGATCAGAGATCACCAGTTTGTCCATTTTGTTTCCGATATCAGACGTAACAGGAAGCTCCTCACACTCGTAATCATCGTCAAAAGACCTGCAACGACAACACACACACACACACACACACATGCACAGATACGCCAGTAACTAAAACGTTCCACATCAGATTTTTCTATTCTAAATGCTAACACAAAATCTCAAAGTTGCTAATTAGTAACTAATTAGGCTGATACCAGCATCTTGTTAGAGACTACTTGCAAATGTTATAAATGCTAGTATAATTGCTATATAGGTGTGTGTGAAAGATATATATGTGTGTGATTACCCATCGTGCAGCTGCTCACTGACCGTCTCCTCCGCTACCAGGATCTCGTACTCCTCTGATGCGTACTTATCCCAGTCTGAGGGCTCCGGACCCTCACTCTCCACATCCTACACACACACACACACACACACACACACACACACACACATACACATTACACACACTACCTTTAGGGCATTACAGACATACAGACTAGAGAGGGATAAATATGGGGTACAAACTAAAGACAGACAGACAGACAGACAGACAGACCTTCTGCACGGAGAACGGGTCTCTCTGCTCGTGGTCCAGGTATTTATCCAGGTTAAAGAACGTGTCGAAAAATATGTGAGCCATCCTGCAGCGCTTCAGATCACGCAGAGTGATCTTACCTATACACACACACACACACACACACACACATTCAGAAATACACTACAATATGCACATATTAACAATATACTTTAGAACTTATAGAAATTGTCCTTGAACCCTGACGGTACAGCCTGCAGCGCGAATGAAAGTTTTAAAACGGAATTTTGGAGCCTGCGGTATGTTTAGAGAACCTGATTGAGACCATGTGGTCACAGTTTAAAGGCTTGCCCCTTGTAAGTGTTAGATTTGAGAGCACTGCTTTTTATGAGTTGCCCTTTTGAAAGTGTTACATGGCACCGCGCTGTCGGTGAGAGTGTTACAGTGGCACGTTTGGGAGCAACTTTACACTGCGTGTCAGAGTTAACAGTGTTCATTTCGAAAGTTATTTGTTTGACAGAAGCTGTGTGAGTTCATTTTTACACTGATGTTTGAAGAGTGAGACTTGCCCGCGATCATGCCTGCCGTAAGCTTGGTCATGGAAGTTTTATGCAGACAATCAGAAGGATTAGTTGCTTTAAAATGTTTTTAGGAACATTTTTTTTAGGAAATGGATTACACAACACTCATCACCGGAATTGTAGCGCCATACAACCTTATGGTTGCCTGTTGCAGCATGAGACCTTTGCCATCTGTCCGGGTACTGACCTTGGCTCTCTGGTTTGACGAGATCAAGCATCTGGCACAGCAGATCTTGAAACGGCAGAGGTTCGATTCCCATGCCCTCCATCCGCTCACACTGTTCCTCATAGAAATACTCCAGCTCATACATGGAAAGAACTCCATCGCCGTCCATATCCATACAGCGGAACCAGTACTCTATACTGCACACACATCATAAACACACGGTACACTTTTTTTTACACACATTACTTTGTTCATGTCTTCACAGATTTTTTGTTCTTTTACCGAACCACATGGTTACCTTGTTGGGTTCTTCTTGTCCTCTTCTGAGATGAGGAACCACACAAACTCAGCATAACTCATACGTCCTTCTCTCTGCACAGAGTTTCCCCTGAAAAACACACACACAATTGCTGAATATGCTCATAATTAAAAATGGGAAGAGTAAAGATGTAGGACTTTGTGAATAATGGGGTGAAGACGGTGGTGGCGGTGTTGCAGTCTCACCGAGTGACAGCTCCTGAGAAAAGCCTCTCGATGATCCTGCTGGATGAGGCTGTGATGATACAAAGAACATTTCAGTACAAACTCCATTTTTAGTTCATCACCTAAACACATCCTCATGAACGTGTTTCAATTAGGGCTGGGCAACGCGGCAAAAATATCACACTGCCACAAAAATATAACACACTGCCTCCGAGCTCACGGAACATGATAGCTTTCACAATATTTAGTTCTGCTGAGGTTTGATAAAGACGTTCCTGGGAAACTGCAGTGTCACATTTAAAAAAGGAAAACAAAAATATTATAAGAAATAATTTTAAAAACAGGAACGGGAGACAAAAACTGGACCAAAGTTCCCTTAAATAGGTTCATAATGACGATATCTCACGATACTGACGTCATTAAGAAATAAAAGTATTATTAATGACTAAAGATTTTTTTTTTATCGGCATATGTCTAATAAAAATAGTTACATTAAATACAGTCATATGTTTACTAGGTCCACAATAGAAATAAAAATAAATCACATCAAAAACAAAATTTGTTTTGTTTTTTTTCCTTCCCAACAAAACACGAACTGGATTGTAAAGGAGACATCATTAGTTTCTGCTTTTATAATTTTCTTTAGCATTAAATAATTAAGTAAAATTAAATGCATTTATTTATGAATAAGGAATTACTCATCGTCTGTACCACTTTATCCTATATAAAGCCTGTATAAAGGCGGGACTCAAACCCGACCGGGAATCGAACCCAGACCTTGGAGGTGCAAGGCGACACTGCCATCCACTACGCCAGCGTGCAGCCCAATAGTCAATTAGTCCAGGTTTAATAAGTATTTAATAGAATTGATTTAATTTTGGGTTATGACATTAAACATACATTATATCTGATTGTTCAAACCTTTTCTATGAAGTTTTTTTCCTTATTTCTGTCTTAAATATTTTTTCTATTAACAGCACATTTTGCTTCTTTTCTTAAAATAAAAACATAAAAGAAATATTAAATAAATATTTCATCATACTGTAATTTTTACTATATTTAAGATAATTTAACTTTACATGAGATGTTTTGGCGGAGTTCCTCCATACCCCTAATAGCACAGCGTTTCAGTTAGCGGTTGATGCTAACTTTAATTATAGTGTAATTTTATTTATTCTAAGCTTTTTCTGAATAATTCACCAAAACATCTGAGGTAAATGTTGACGTTCTGGATATTTCTGTTTCATTTTCTACGTTATTCTGTTTTAAAGAGTTTTCAGCTAAAGACTACTTAGCGAAACTGTTATCCTCTAAGTGTTTTAGGTTTTAAGATGTAGCATGTGACTGAAGCTCTGAGGCTAAAGGAATGAATTTTTAAACAAGCATCAAATAAAGAGGAAAGAGTTTGTTTTGATTCTTTCAAATACATAAACAGCCGCCCTTGTGGGTTGTTTACAGCTGTGTGTGTAATGTCAAAACAGTGTGTGTGTGTGTGTGTGTGTGTGTGTGTGTGTGTGTGTATTGTTTCCTCACCGTGGTCGTTGTAGCGTGAGAGATCTTTGGGGTCGATGAAGAGGTCGTGGTCGGTGTCCAACTCCCAGAACTTACAATAAATGACATAGAAGTGTTCATAAGAGAAATAATCTGTGATCTGATTAATGTCGTCCTCCTCCTCCAACAGGGCCAGAGTCTGTACACACACACACACACACACACACACACACACACACACACATCATAATTTATACTCATGCCATTTTAGAATTATATGTAACATTATCATAGTATCTACGTTATCTAGATATTTATATTCAAAACACTGGACTATTATTTTAAGTTAATAATAATTATAATAATATAGTAATAATTGTACAAGCATTAGCGAGCTAACAGAATGTTAAGTTAATGTTTGTCAGCTAGTTTAAATGAACAGTTTTATCTTTTATTCTTGTAGAAACATGGAGGATTAGCTCAATGAATTATTATTATTTTTTCAAAATATATTTAAAGAGTAAATAAAAAGGGAGCCGCTTTCAGTTTGGCTTTTGAAGCAGCCGGTGCCAAGACGAATCATAAATTAAGGTCTAAGTGAGGTTTAATCTCTATTTATTTCACATTTTACTTCATTTACATGTTTTATCTAAATGTTTTGTTTTATTAAGAAAAAAAATATGATTATAGTTAATTATTTATAGTTACATGTTGGAAGTAGGTAATATTGGTAATATTTTGGGGTGGCTGGAACGGATTATCTGCATGCACATTAATTCCTATGGGAAAATGCGTTTCACATGACGAAATTTTACCTTAAGAACATTTAAAATTCCTTTGACGAGGATCCGCTGTATATTCAATTCAGTTCAGTTCAATTTTATTTGTATAGCGCTTTTAACAATTGTCGTTGTCGCAAAGCAGCTTTACACAATCACAATTATGGAAGTACACATGTATATACAGTACACAGTATGTATGGTGGGCACGAGTGCACGTCATTTTGCTCTTTTGTTTGACCGTTTGCCTGCATCTGCTCCTGTAAACAAAAATATCATTGAATGTCATGTTTATTATTAAACCATTAGGGATCCACAGTTATAGAAACCCTGTGCAGCGAGCAGCCGGATCGCGGTGCGTGTTCACTATGTTAGGCTCGGTGTGGATTTAGCGATACTACTTTTAAACGAGTAGTTCACCCCCAGTTCTCCTGTTTGTTTTTAGCGAGTCTTAGTGTGACGCGTTTCACAAGAGCTTTAAATAAGCCTGAACCGGCAGCGAGTGTTCAGTAAGAGAAGTGCTTGTGTTTGACGATGAACGAGTGTGTACCTGCAGGAAGTTGCTTCTCCTGAGCTCAGTCATGGTGATCCTGCCTGTCCATGAGCGATTCACTGTGTAAAATATCCTCTGGATCACCTACACACACACAAACACACACAGTCTTGTCACCTCATAAACACAGGGAAATCATTCCAAGAGCCCGTTTTTTCATACAGCACAAGTCTTATTGAAGTACCAGAGTTTGAATGGACAGTTCTGAGGACAGGTTGGAGGAGAACAGTTGCTCAGGTGCAGTCCATCAGTGTTTAGCAAGTGGGGTCGTACTGTATGTACACTGTGTGTGTGAGTGTGTGTGTGTGTGTGTGTGCTATCTTGCTAATAGGTTGTGCTAAAGTGACAATAGCTGAACACTAAAATTTCAAAAGCGGCTTCTGCTTCCTGGACGTTTTTGTGCTTGCGGGAGGGATGGAACAGGAAGCGACCAAATACGGGCATGTGTGTTAGAGGGCAGTGGCCGCACTGTTTCCGTGATGTCACACTTGACTATTATTACTAGCTCCTCCACCACACACACAGAGCAACAGGCGGGTCTGTCCCAGCTGTCCGCAGACAGACAGACAGATAGACAGACACGCCGTTCTCCGTGTCCGAGTTTGACGAACTCAGATTTAAAAATAATCTCACACTTTCTAGGGACCGTGGTTATGCTTCAGCTACAGAATGAAAAGACAAGTACAGGCTTGTAAAGACAACATGGCTGCCTCAGTGATGAGTGATTCTGATGCTTTAATGCCACAGAGTGAAAGCGACGTACGGTGGTGATGTAGCGGGAATGGAATTCAGGAGCGTCCTTTAAAAACGTCAGACCAGGATGAGTGTCCACGATGTCCTGAAAAGGAAACAAAAAAACAACTAGCATGATTAGACAGAAGTGAACAAGACATGAACACAAAGATTTGACACAAACACACACACACACACACACACACACACACACATACATATATACAAACACACATGGCGCCGACCTGTAAGAGGGGGATGAAGTCTTCTTGTTCCAGGTACGTGCAGCCCGGCTTGGCCAGCAAGTAAACAAACTTGGACGCATCATCATAGCAGCTGTGTAACAACCTGCAGAGACAGAAAGGCCTCGTGTAGGTGTGTGTCCACGGCGTGAGGCTGGATATTTCACCAGTAATTCTGAATCTCTTGAACTGTAACCTAATTCTGCATCTCATTTGGATACGTCTGCACAGACTGTCTGCACCGAAATTTCTTTGCATTAATAAATGTTTGTAAAATGGCTAAATGTCTTCACGATCGTTTAGTCATAGTGACGTCTTCAGATTTAAAATGATGTAGATGGTAATAGTGCATCGATGAGAATCAGGCCAAACATGCATCACTGAATATACACCAGTCAGTCAACAGTAACACCACCGCCAGGTGAACTGACCAGTACTGATTATCAGCCACAGCCCAGTAAACTGGTGACTGGATCACAGGCACCCACGGCTCAGAAAAGCCAATGCAGCACAAATCTGTGTTCATGCTGGCTGTGATAGAAAGGCACTAGAACACTTAGTGCACCACAGTTCACCGTACACGGGGCCCAGCAGGCAAAGAGCCCAAGACCCCCAACCCGGCCTCCAAACTCCTCAGATCCCAATCCAAGCTCGATGTGATGCACCGGGGAAACAAGTCCGATCCACCGAGGCCCCGCCCCACACCCCAACCAAAGGAACCTCTGCAACGTCCTGGAGCCAGACATCACAGTGCAACACCCCGAGGGGCCAGGGCCACCCCAGAGGCAAATGAAACCCAAAACCTGGTTTTAAATGTTAATGTTTTTATTGTCTCGAAGCCAGTCAGGCTTACAGTATTTACTGTTTACCTTCTTGTGTAAAATCCACAGGATGGCCAAAGAATGTAGTTCTGAGTTTCAGGTCACACCCGCTTAATGATGGAGCTTTAAATCCTTCAGATGTAAAAAAAGGTTTGAAGATGAGTATGTACAGAACATGAAGCAGTAAGTATAGTCCTGATTTTAAGCAGCAGAAATATAAACTATAAGAAATATAAAAGTTTAGTTGTATTTCTATAGAGCTTTTAAACAGCAGTCATTGCCCCAAAAAGTCTCGATGTAATCTTCATTCCTTTTCCTCGCTGTAAGTGCTGTCTTGTTACAGAACACGTCCGTTTCAGTAACAGCAGCGTCCGTAGTGCCATCACACCCCATGAACACCGCATCCATCTCGGTGACAGCCAGCTCTCAGATGCCTTTCACCATCTGGGCCGGCGAACGTAGCACACGTCGTCTACCTTGTGAGATGCCTGACATAAAAAACATTTGGTAACTGTAGATCGATAGTCCAAGGAAATCTAGATCAGATTTCGGAAAAGTCTCGGCCAGGTCACCTGGAGCAGCGCCAAATCCAGGTTTGGTATCACTCTGTCAAAACGCTGGTGATAAAGATAAAGATTTCTGCAGCATTTTGGCAAAATATCCTCAGAAGTACAGGAAGCGTAAGATGTTGGAGAGGCAACCCGTCCAAGTTTGGTGACATCTGGTGAAAAGGTCAGAAACCTTTTGCGAGTTTGCGACTGTTTGGTTAATATTTTAGCTTGTTCAAGTCCGGAGTGGTGAGGACACAGAGCCAACTAACTTAATGCATGTGTTGAGTGAGGACACACGGAGGTGCTTAAGGAGATGAAGTTGTAGCTTGAGATTCGATTCGGTTAAGTAATGAAGTGTTGCTCAGAAACAGTCCTGGAAATGTGAATCTTTCGGTCATCAAACTTGGCATGTTTTTGTCACTGCTGTAACATGATTAACCATAATTTTTGATATTTGTATGATATTTGTGTCAACTTGTAGGCCCCAACATCTTCACTTATTCAGCTAAAATTTGTGAAGATCCAGTTACATATGAGGAATCGTTCAAGTCAAACCATGAACTAAAGGGGTTCCAGGGAGGCCAGGCTTTCAGATGTGAAGCACACAAGCTCACCTCCACACGAAGGTCCAGATAAATGACTAAAATGATTGAATGGCTACAGGAGTTAGCTTTTAACGCTTGACTGGTTTATAGCTACAAATATATGGTTCATGTTCTCTATTCAGTTTAACTGTTATGACACAGAACCTTTTCGTGTTTTTCTGTAACTATTGCCATATGTGCAGTGTCTAGGTTTGATATTTATGATTTTGTCTGATCAAAACACTTTATAAAACTCTGAGTGAACATTTATATCCTGTATTATTATATCAAAAGTTTGAAACTATATAAAACTATATAAACTTTATAAAGTTCATATATAGAACCTTTGGCATAGTGTTGCAATGTTGCAAGATGTATTAATATGTGGATATGTTACGAATTAAGAAGTCCATCCACTGAACCTTTCGATCAGTCATTGATTTTAAGTTGGCGTTCAGGGTTTACTCACTTTCGCCACGTGGCGATAAATGAATGGACAGAGACGAAGCCAGTCCTCTCTCCTCCTGCACAGTTAAACATCGGGGCCTTCCAGTACAGCGGACACCCGCATGCCTGCGTACAAATCACACGTACGGATCGTAATATTCATTTCAGACCTAATGACATTTTCACAGTAAACACCTGAATAATGTCGTTACAAGAGAATCTTTCGCTGATTCCCGGTCACCTTGGCGATCTTGCCCATCTCGTAGATGTCGGCCTTTTCCTCCTGCAGCTTAGCGAAGGCCGCCTCGATTTTCGCTATGGCCTCGTCAAAATTAACACTGAGGTTTGGGAGACCCGTGGGAAAATAAAAACGTGGAATGTTAACGGAGGGAGGAGGTGGTGCAGGTGGGGGAGGAGTGGGGGAACGAGGGATGGGAGGAGGAGGAGGAGGAGAGACGGGTTTCTTCTCCGGCTGAATCTAGAAAGAGAGGTGCAGAGAAAGAGAGGCTGGGTTACATCAGGGTTCTGGTAAGATTTTCAAAGAGTGCCTACTTTGCTCGTGTATTTTTTTTTTCAAAATCATCTAACTGGCATATTCTGTATTATTCATGATTCATGGTCAAGTGTCTTTTTGCATACCCGTCTTGCCGGAATCTATGTAGAAGATAAACCTTCTTTAAATATTTAACACAAATATTTGTTTGTTTATAATTTATTCTCATTTGAAAAATAAATTCATGCAGTTGTGCGAATGTAATAAATCACATATGCACATAGAATCAGTAAATCTGAAGGGGTTCATAACTTGAACGATGAGAGACTAATGCTGTTTGTGAAAGTGAAACTTGAAACCCGACTACAGAGGAAAATATAGAAATGATAATTTTAACTGATTATTAACACAGCAGAAAAGTCTTTTAACCCTTTTCAATGCTGTGTAGAATTGTCTATTAAAGCTTCGCCTCCCACCCAACTGATCTACTGTAATAAGAAAAACATCAGCATTCAATGTGTTGCGCGGTATATCCTCGTCATCGCAATGTTCAAATGATAAATAATGATGACACGTTTCCTCACCTACAAATGACATCTGTTACTCAAAGAAATACGTTAATAAACATCATATTCAAGAAATAAATGGTGCTTGCTCACTGCATCACACTCACACACTGAGCCACATACTGATATTACATTTAAGTTTGTTTGTTTCTGTTTAGTAAAGAAGAAGAAGACGAGACCCTGTAGTATTCCACGGTTGGTCCTGCTGGCGGGGGGAAATGAGAGATGGGCGTGGCAGATGGGTTTAATGGGACAGCGCTAACGTTTTCCATTTATTTTATCATGAATAATAAAATAATAAATAAAAATAATAAATAATACCCCTACAAATAGGAGTCTCAGCTCCTCTATAGCAGGAGAATATGGTCTAATACTAAAACACTGTAATATCATGTAACATTATTACTGAGTGTACCATTGCAACGCTATGAACTGCAGGGAAATGTACTACCATAATGCAACATGCAGTGTAACACTGTAATAATACAATGTCAGTGTAAAGCTGTAACAGTATACAGTAAGTACACGTAAGAATGTAACAGAATGCAAATCTATAACAGAACGTAAAACTGTCACATCGTACAGTATAACACTGTAATGCAATGTTAAGCTGTAACAGTGTAATAATAGGATTCCATGTAACAGTGTAACGGAATGCGACTGTAACACAAAGTAACAGTGTAACACTGTTTCCCTGTAATTTAATGTAAAACTAATGGTGTAACATCACAATTCCGTGCAATAGTGTAACACAAAGTAGAAAATGAACAGATTGTGTTGCACTGCAACATAATTATGTAACACCGCAATGTAATTTAACACTGTAACAACAACTGAACAGTGTGACACGGTGTAATGAAATGTAACGGTGTGTTACAGTGTAAATGTAGATAAAGCAATAGATGAATTGGAACAATGCAGCAGGTCAGTACAACGTAATGCTTTAATGCAACGGAACAGAATGTAGCACTCTAATGCAATGTGAATGTGTGACGCTATGTAACAGCGCAGGACAGCATAATCTCATAAACCAGGACCAGTGCAATACTACAATGTAACATCGTCACATATAACACAGTGTAACAGTGAACTACAGTGTAACAGTGCAGAGTTCCATGTCCTGCACTCAGCATCCGAGAACCCTGCTGGTTACAATGAACATCACTCATCACTCAGCGCTGTATCAGTGCACTAGACTGATTTGGAACCCGGAAAAGACTGGACTATGAACAATACTTAGGAACACTACATCAGTGGTAAGTAAACATTTGAGGCACTATACAGTAGATCTTTGTGCACACAGACTGAGAGCAGAGGGACACTGAACGGTGGCAGACCAAGGACAGGACAGGGACACTACATACTGTAGGAGGAGACAATTGAGTGTTACTGCCCCATTACTGTACAAACTGCCTACTGTAAAGTGTGTGTGTGTGTGTGTGTGTGTGTGTTTGAGGGCAAGGATGCTGTTTCGGTCTTTAAGCATGGCATGCACACACTCTGATTTCTAATTCACACTCCGGACACCTCGGGTTATTCACAGCTGACAGCGAACTCGCAATTCTGTCTCTCCAAGGACCGACACACATCAAGGGTAAATATCTGCTCGCTTAAAGGCCACAGGCAGGTGTGTATCACACCACACACTCGACAGAGTTACTGAACCAGTGGCTCTATTGAACGAATTCTGTTTTGAGAAAATGTAACACACACTCACACACACTCAATAAGCAACCTTTTAAAGATGAAGCTTGAAAACATGAAAGGTCACAATTTAGCAAGCTAGCATACAGCTAGTTAGCATGTTGTACACAATAATACGGTCATATAGACCAAAAAAATGAGAGAACCATAAGGAGCCTCATAATTTCCCCATTGATCGTAATTTAAATGTGCATCAGTTGCTCGTCCAGTGTTTACGGGTTCTGCAACAAGTAAAAGACTTCCTGCAAATCCTCCAACCAGATATGAGCATGTTCCAGGCTCTCCAGCGGAACACTAAACACACACAATCCGAATTCAACAGCACTGTGGTCACTAAAACATCTTCTAGCCGGGTGTTTAAATAGCGTTACATAGAATGAAGATCTGAAGAAGGCCTTCAGATGAACGAATGAAGTAGGTTCAATTCACATGAGGTTTATTTTCGGGCTCTTAGCGTCTAGTTGGAGATTAACTTGGTTTAATTAAAGTGACTGAGCCCATTTCCAGTCGTCAGGTTCTTCAGGTCCTCATCAGAACTTGGAATGGTGGAGTCATAATGAGTCTTAATGAGAGTTTCTTTTTGAGCAATATTGGACTTTTATCAGATGCTCCTAGCGTTGATATGGCTGCTCCTCTAAGCTAATCAGAACACACTTATACTCTCACACATAAACCCACCGCGTTTTTACAAAACAAACACTGATTAATGTTTAATATCTGATGAAATTTAAACAGCACTTGTTAGTGCACTTAGAAATTAGACCGGACGGTATTGAACACAACAGCTGTGACTGAGGAC
>JAAGKR010008923.1:16766-28792 GCA_011419295.1 Clarias macrocephalus | reverse complement strand
GTGTTAGTGTTCAACTCAAATGTTTCTAGCGTGTTAGTGTTCAACTCAAATGTTTCTATTGTGTTAGTGTTCAACTCAAATGTTTCTAGCGTGTTAGTGTTCAACTCAAATGTTTCTATTGTGTTAGTGTTCAACTCAAATGTTTCTATTGTGTTAGTGTTCAACTCAAATGTTTCTATTGTGTTAGTGTTCACCTCAAATGTTTCTATTGTGTTAGTGTTCAACTCAAATGTTTCTATTGTGTTAGTGTTCAACTCAAATGTTTCTAGCGTGTTAGTGTTCAACTCAAATGTCTCTATTGTGGTAGTGTTCAACTCAAATGTTTCTAGCGTGTTAGTGTTCAACTCAAATGTCTCTATTGTGGTAGTGTTCAACTCAAATGTCTCTAGCGTGTTAGTATTCAACTCAAATGTCTCTAGCGTGTTAGTGTTCAACTCAAATGTCTCTATTGTGGTAGTGTTCAACTCAAATGTTTCTATTGTGGTAGTGTTCAACTCAAATGTTTTTATTGTGGTAGTGTTCAACTCAAATGTTTCTATTGTGGTAGTGTTCAACTCAAATGTTTCTATTGTGGTAGTGTTCAACTCAAATGTTTCTAGCGTGTTAGTGTTCAACTCAAATGTTTCTAGCGTGTTAGTGTTCAACTCAAATGTTTCTATTGTGGTAGTGTTCAACTCAAATGTTTCCAGTGTGTTGATGTGCAACTCAAATGTTGCCTCTGTCCACCATTCATCCTCTGCAGCTGATCCAGAAAGCAGCTGCGTGTCTCGTTTTCAACCTTCCCAAGTTATGCCACTCCTCTGTTCTCTGCACTGGCTTCCTGTAGCTGCTGCATTAAATTTAAAACCCTGATGCTCACCTACAAAGCCAAAAACGGCCCAGCAGCCACTAACCTCTCAGCTCTAATCACACCACACACTGCACCACATTTCCTCCGTGGCTAAGTAGTGGAATGAACTTCCTCTAGATGTCCATACGGCCGAGTCTTTGGCAATCTTTAAACAACGACTTAAGACTTTTCTGTTTCTTCAGTGCTTGGTCTAATCCCCCCACCCCCATTAAAATAATAAGAATTAATTCTAGTGTGTTAATATGCAAGTCAGATGTTTCTAGTGTTAATGTGCTACTCAAATCCTTCTAGCATGTAAGTGACTAGCTCAAATGCTGGTAGTGTGTTAGAAGCATTGGAGTTGCATACTAACCAATTATTGTGCAACTCGAATCCTTATTGTGTGTTAGTGCGAAACTCAAATGCTTCTAACGTATTCATGTGCCACTCAAATGCTTCTAGAGTGTTATTGTGGATCTCAAATGCATTTTCTTGTGTTAATGTGCAACTCAAATGCTTCTAATGTGTCAATGCAACTCAAATTCCTTAAGAATCAGAGCATGCAGCTCAAATATTTATTCATCTTGATAGGGCTTTGATGCTCCATTCATGTTCCTAGCATGTTGCTGTGTAACTGTTAGCAAGTCAAACACTACTAGCATTTTATGATGAAGGTGAGAAGCAATTCTGACTTCCTACCATGTAACTCCAAAACCTCTGGTATATTAGAGTGCAGGTGAAAATGTTCTAGCATGCAAAGTGTGTGTGTGTGTGTGTGTGTGTGTGTGTGTGTGTGAGTGCGTGCGCGAGAGAGAGAGAGAGAGAGAGAGAGACTGCTGCACCTTCCACCTGATCCATTCTGTTTTCTCTGAATTCGAACAAAAGCAAAGGGAAAGGAAATGGCATTAATTCACGGTGCAGTCCCCCATCTGTCTCGTTTGAGTGGAGGTGTCATCAGCGTGCAGACAGGCGGTCTGTGTGAGTGTGTGTGAGTGTGTGTGTGTGTGTGTGAGGTGTGTGTGTGTGTGTGTGAGTGACAGGTAGCGATCCATCATGTTGGGAAAAACCTCCACATTTCACCTCAAGTTAAGGCAAGAAGCCGGAGTGAGGGTTTACACTGCATCTCAGTGTCTTCTACCCACAATGCCCTGGGGCAGGGAGCACAAATCAACACGCCAGCGCTTTTGATCTGTGTAGCATGATTAGCATCGCAAGTCTGATATTCTGAAGTCAACCTTTGATCATAGAAGAGAAAAATATATATATAAAAATGAGCAACAACACACACGAGTGTCGTCCTTCAGCCTGTGTACGTGACGTAGCGTGTTTATTACACACACTCACCGCAGATTAGAAGTTATTAGCAAAGCGGTGTTGCATTATTACTGCTGCTCAGCGGGTGAACCTAGTATGACGAGGTCAGCCAACATCGCCAGGTTCTGTCGTTTTCCTGAACGCTAAGATTAGCGCGTCTGTTCTGTTCTTTGTAATTATGTATAGATTTAAACACTAATCTTATCATACCGCTAAGCGGTAATCAGCTGATTAGCACGCAGGCTAGCATACAGGACTGAAACTGCTTTTCGCTGCTCGCTGTCCCCGTGACTCTTCTGAGTGACATGATATAACTGTAAACACACCACAGCATTACTGTTAGCACATGTGTGTGTGTGTGTGTGTGTGTGTGTGATGCAGGTGTGGTGTAAATTTGATTCTGGTTAAACCACTGGAACTAATAAATGTTCTCTCACTCCTGCAGGATGGACGAGTGACAGAGATTCATGAGCGTGAGACGATTAAACTCGGGAGAGACGAGGGGCGAAGAACGTTAACTTTCTCACACACACACACACACACACACACACACACACACACACACACACACACACACGCAGCAGTGAAACACGCTGCGACAATGTGTGTGTGTGTGTGTGTGTGTGTGTGTGTGTGTGTGTGTGTAAGGGATTTCACCTGGGCAGGCCGGCACTGATGGATGGGTCCAATCACCAAATCACATCAATCACCACTGCTGCAGAGAGAGAGAGAGAGAGAGAGAGAGAGACAGAGAGAGAGAGAGAGAGAGAGCAGAACAGAGAAACTGCAAAAAAAAAACTAGAGAGAATGTTGCTTATTAAACACTGCTGTTTATCATATCTATTACTTATTATTGCTATAAATGTATTAATTAATTCCTTGACACCTCACGTGTGTTTAAAACTGCCATGAGGTGAAAAAGTGAAATTCTGTGAAGGAACTGTTTACGTTATTGATCGTTACATGCCCTTCAAAGTCATTTATAAAATTTTCATTTAAAAAAATCTAATAATAATAATAATAAAAGCTCAAACCCATGAACGTGCTTTCATCCCTGTCTGTGTTTCTACATTACCCATAATGCACTGAGAGCAGCTGAGCAGTGCTGAGCTGCAGGACTCCCTCCGTGAAGCTCCCATCAGCCATTATATAATCGTACTGCATATAAAGGCAGGAACTTGACCCGTTCCTAGCGTTCCTCAGGTCACGTCAAGCCGTCGGTCCACGTCCAAAACCCGAGCGACCTTGAGTTCGAGTGTGCTTGGTCACTCGGTCTCTGAGCGTGTCGAGGTGATGGATTGCGCCGCTCTCCCGAAACACAGGGCCGTGCCCGAACGCGAGGAGGCGGAGACAAAAGGACAGGAAAAGTTCAGCTCTAATCACCAGAAGGTTGTGAGATCAAATCTCTTGGACGGCTCCCTGGACCAGATCCTGCACTTTCCTCTGTTCAGTCTGAGACAATTCAATTTAATTCAATCCCTAAATTCATTAAAAATTCATTATCCTTAATGAGCGAGCCGGAGGCGACAGTGGCGAGGGAAAACTCCCCGCGATGACACGAGGAGGAAACCTTGAAAGGAAGCAGACTCAAAAGGAAACCCATCGCCGTCTGGGTGACGCCGCATTAATTCCCTTCCAAAGCTCAATGTTATGAAGTCAAAAAAGTGCAAAAGGCTAAAGCTTTAAATCTGATTCTTTTTTTAATCCTCTAACCTTCAGCAGAACATCTTCTGAAGCAACTTTTGCTTTTGATCTTGTTGGATTGTACAGCAGGTGGGATGAGAGCTGCATGAATGTTACCGTGAATGTCTGTGGTGCAGGTGATCACCAGGGCGGCGCTGGACTGCAGCTCCCATCAGCCACGGCAAGGCACATGCACGTGCTCATGTGTTTTGTTTTGTTTTTTGTTCCATGTGAGCATGAGGGAAAAAATCGCACATGTTCCATATTTCAATCGATCGCTTTTAGCATTGATCACGACTTGCATTCCACATGGCATTTAATCAAGTCCCTTATACATCATCACAACATTTGCTTCCGTTCACAGTTACTTTTTGGGTGAGATCTTGTACTGATGGCGGCACGGTGGCGTAGCGCTTAGCACTGTCGCCTGGCACCTTTGGGGTCTGTGTGCATGGAGTTTGCATGTTCTCCCTGTGCTTGGTGGGACTCTGGGTACTTGGGTTTCCTCCCTCAGACCAAGGACATGCAGATTAGGCTAACTTGAGTTTCCAAGTGTGTGAATGATCATGTGTGTGTGTGTGTTTGTGTGTGTGTGTGTGTGTTTGTGTGTGTGTACCCTATCCAGGGTGTACCCTGCCTTGTGTTCCAGGCCCCCTACCACCCTGTATACAGGATAAAGTGGTATAGCCGACGATGATGATTATGTACTAATGAAGGGAGACTCCACTGCTCCCCCTGGAGGTCAACATGACAACACCAGGCCAAGGTCAACAGGGCGGCCTCCCGTGCCACGTTCCAATTATCTCATTGTGTCGTGCTGTCGTGTTGCTGCTCCTGTTTGCACATTTACATGTGTACTTTATGTTGTCTTGTGTTATCTTTTGTATAGTAATGTCCTTCGAATAGTACTTGAAACAGTTCTGGTTAATTTCTGGTGTCAGTTTGGTGTGTCTTAGATAGTTGGCTAATTAGGTGTCCTAGTTAACTAGTTACTTTCTGTTCATTTATATTGTATGTTATATTTTGGTCCTGAAGGAACATGGTTTCGTTTCACTGTGTACTGAACTGGACATGGTTGAAATTACAATAAAAGCCTACTCGACTTGACTTGACTTGAGCACTGCTGGGTGACGAGGCAGCCTCCACCACCCAGGCTCTCACCTGAGGCCAACAAGGCGGCCTCTTCACCCTCCAGTCAAATAATCATACTAAAATAAAAAAAAATAAAATAAAAATTTTAAAAAAGCTTCCTTCATGTTTGCGTGGGGATTGTTGAATATTTCCTTGTGTGTGTGTTTAATCCTACTCATGATTCGTCTAGAACTTTATAACTTTTTTTCTTCATTAATATGCATTTTTTCCCCTCTGTTAACACTTGTAATGAGACGAGTAGTGAAGTGAGAACGAGAGGACGTTATATAATATTTATGCATATTAATTACTTTCTGGCAAAAAAAAGGAATCAATTTGGGACATGTCACATCTTTGACCTGAATACTGTGAAACGTGAAGCGTGTGTGTGTGTGTGTGTGTGTGCGTTTCAAAACAACCTTTGCTGTCGTAGAGGATGCTGTGTAGTTTCAAGACACGGGACACGTCCTAAATCACAGAGTTTTGTACTAAAGGTTGCGTCGCAGTGTGGATTATGACGGAGCCCGGGTCTCTTTTTGACTTCGGCAGTGTTTGAGTGTTTAGGGAGAAGAAGCCTGACTTCACCAAAGAGAGAGAGAGAGAGAGAGAGAGAGAGACAGAGATGGGTGAAGAGACAGACATATAAATAGAAAAACTTAAAAGTACGGATAACGCAAATGCGTGTCCATGATGTGCGAGGTTCAGTCCTGTATATTTTGGTGCATACTGTATTTATAGACAGACAGATGGACAACTAACTAGACACACAGACAAACTGACAGGTAGACACAGAGGCTGACAGACAGATAGAAAGATGGTCAGGTGGATGGATAGATTATCATACATACTTTTCATAGACAGGCAGACAACCAGACACAACATGAAAAAGAAAAGATGGATAGTCATGTTGATAAAGAGACAAACTGAAGACGAAGACAGACAGCTGAATAGGCAGACAGACAAACAGACAGACAGACAGACATGGTCCACGGCACCAGAGACTGAACCTGTGCACTGTCTCAGAGCCGAGGTCACACCTGACAGGTTTGGCAGAAGGTCAAGCTGTGAGACACACACACACACACACACACACACACACACACACACACACACACACACACACACACACACACAGAAACACACACACAGAAACACACACACACACACACACACGCACATACAGTACAAACTGCCTGACATGTGATGGACACTTCCCTTTGGAGAGTGTAAATAAAACACTTCCATTTGCATGTGTGTGTGTGTGTGTGTGTGTGTGTGTGTCTGCACAAAGTGAAACTTTTCCTAAATGTCCTTTGTAAGAATATTTTTTAAAACCATTTTAAAAATATATTTTTATTAATTTTTACTAGTTATCACTAGATTTTTTTTTTCAATTCCACAGCCAGCTCCAAAATTATTGGCACCTCATGATGGCGTAAAAATTTACAGTTTCACAGCATATTCGCATCTTAGTGAAACACAAAGTCATCGAGCAGCGCATAAGAGTTCTTACACACTCAGCACATTCTCATCTGTTCTTATTTAACATAAAAAAACATATATTAGGAACCTTTTTTTTGTTTTATTAGTTTCAGGTTTTGCTAACTAAATTCATGTATTTCATGCAGAGTGCCAATAATTCTGCATTCTAAATATTATTGTAACGGGTTCAACCCTTTTTTGTACGGGGGACACCATAAAGCACGAGGCGAGGTCTTACAGGAGATTGGGTAATTACAGTATTTAGGATAAATGGGGTAGGAAAAGGATTGAAAGGAGGGAGGAAGGAATAAAGGGAAGGAAAGGGTGAAGGTGTGCTCGTGCAGGTCCGTGGGCAGTGCCCCGCTGGCATGTGGGCACAGGCTGGTGTGGGGTGGGCAGAGTGGCAGCATGGGCCCACGTGGGAAGCAGTTCCTACGCGATTCACTCGTGGTGGCTCTCGTGGGAGCGCAGGAACGGCCCCTCTCTCTTGGGAGTCTTTCTCTGATGTGTAACCTCCTCGGGGGGCACTGCCTCACGGACCTGCACGTGCACACCTTCACGCTTTCCTTCCCTTTATTCCTTCCTCTCTCCTTTTAACCCTTTTCCTACCCCATTTATCCTAAATAAATTACCCTTTTTCCCGTAAGACCTCGTCTCGTGTCTGTTCTTTATGGTGCTGCCCGGGCAAAAGGGTCGAACCTGTTACTATAAGATTTAGTAATATTTAGTAGTATTAGTTATTTAGTAATATTAGAAGTACAATAAATATTCGGTAATTATTGTACGCTCTTGGAGTGGCGTTGAGGATTAAGAAGCCCGAGGTTACACCACAGCAATGACGTTTAGCGACTGCTCCCTTCAACGCTAATTAGCTGAAGATTAAATCTCTCTGTCTCTCTCTCTCTCTCTGACGATTGCGGCGTCTTCTCCTCCGTGTCCTGATGCCCGTCACACTGACTGCATAATGCATAAAGAGAATGAGATGATATGTAGGCCAGCGCTGTAAGGACCTGTTTAGACTGCCGCTCTGTTTTAAGAGCGTAATTGGGCCTCGTTATGAGAGCATCAATAATTCAGCGCAGACGGATGAATAATAGATGGACGTAAAACGTGGCGAGAGGAGTCTCTTGACTTTTAGATGTCTCTTTAATGTGTGAAAGAGAAAGACACGCCCTCGATACGTCAAGGGAAGAGCGCGCTGAGTCAACTTATGGACTCATGGCGACACCACACACACACACACACACATGCACACATCAGAAACCTTACAAAACACCTCAAGGAAGTGAGGTGTCTAATGTACAGGTGTACCTAATAAACTGGCCAAAGAGTGTAGTTTTCTTCACAGTGATTGAACCTGGAATACAGAGAAGAGGTCTCACACACATACACACGTGAGATAGAGGCGGCGGCCCACATTAGCTGCGCCAGTGGAGCGAAGAAATGATGTCTAGTACAACACACTCAAATACACACACACACACACACACACACACACACACACACACACACACACACACACACACACACTCCTTTTGTCTTTCTCTGTCTGATATAATCCATTAAGGGCATGTCTCACTCATAATCCTCTCTCTTCATTCTTTCACCTGTCTCTCTTTTCAGCTTTCTTACTCTCTTCATCTATCAATATCTCATTCCTATATAATTCAATTCAATTCAGTTTTATTTGTACAGCACTTTTAACAATTGTCATTGTGGCGAAGCAGATTTACACATTAAAAATAATTATTTAAGTTTGTTTTATTTAATTTTTTTATTTATGAAATCTGAATGTGTGTGAATCAAAATGGTCAGATCGTCCCTGATGAGCAAGCCAAGGGCAACAGTGGCAAGGAAAAAAAAACCCTGAGATGGCAGTAGGAAGAAACCTTGAGAGGAACCGGACTCAACAGGGAACCCATCCTCATCTGGGTGAAACAGAAAGCAGGAATTGATCTGAATTCATATTGTGTGTTGGGTGGCAGGCAGTTCAGTATAGCAGTTGATGTTAATTGATGTTAATATGCAGTCCAGGTAGTTATTGAAGGCTCAGGTAGACTTGTAGGAAATTCCAGTCCTGAACTATCGAGCGACTGCAGCCAAGTCAAATCCGACATCAGCCGAGGCCAGAACCTTCTTCATGGTAGAGTGAAACCGTCCACCTCTCACTACACCCATCCCAAAGAGACCACATGGACATCCATGTGACGAGATCTCCAATCAGAAGCGGGACCAGGACCAGTCAGACAGGTGCAGAGGGAGTCTGGATCACTGGCAGCTCAAGAAACGACATGTGTAGCTTGACAGAGATACAAAAAGAGGGAAAAAGAGAGAGAGGAGGAGAGGAGAGATAACAGTTAGTTATGGTCACAGTCACATAATGTATAAGGTGAAAGTATTCTTTAGTGCAGAGTGCAAGCAGGGACTCCGGCAGGACTAACTATGACATCATAACTAAAAGGGAGGGGCCAGAAGGAAACACAGACATGAGGGGGGAACTGGGATGTAAAGCAACCAATCACCATAATACTCTGTCCATAAGCCCCCCAGATCTACTCGTTTATAAGGCAAATCTATTTACAAAAATGTTTGTCTAAATAAATAGGTTCCGAACATTGATAGGAAGACTATTCAATAACTTTGGGGCTTTGTAACAAAAAGCTCCGCCCCTTGCTGTAGTTTTAATAATACGTGGTACTGACAAGCAGCCTGCATCCTTTGATGGAAGTAGGCGTGGCGGATCGTAAGACACTAACAGTTCACTCAGATACTGCGGCGCGAGAACATTTAATGCTTTATATGTCAAAAGTAGTATCTTAAAATCAATGTGAAGTTTCACAGGGAGCCAATGCAGTGTAGATAAGATAGGGGTGATGTGCTCATGTCTTCTGGTTCTAGTGAGGACTCTCGCTGCTGCATTCTGTACTAACTGAAGCTTGTTTATACACCTAGTTGAACAACCAGACAGTAAAGCGTTACAATAGTCCAACCTAGAGGTGATAAAAGCATCAACTAGTTTTTCTGCATCATTTAGTGAGGGATTCTTTATTTTGGCAATAATTTTGAGGTGAAAGAATTCTATCCTGGTGATATTATCTACATGAGCTTCAAATAAAAGACTGGAATCTATAATCACATCGAGGTCTTTCACTGTTGTACTAGATAGAACAGAAAGGCCATCCAAAATTACAGTGGTATCTAAAATTTTGCTTCTAAAATCTTGCTTATGGTTCTATGACTAGGACTTCTGTCTTATCAGGATTAAGCAGAAGGAAGTTAATTAGCATCCAGTCTCTTATATCCTTTACGCGTTGCTCAACTTTATTAAGCTGGTTTTTCTGATCTGGTTTTAATGAGATGTATAATTGTGTGTCGTCAACATAACAATGAAAACTAATACGATGTTTACGAATTATGTTGTCCAAAAGAAGCATGTAAAGGGAAAAAAGCAGTGGACCTAAAACTGAACCCTGTGGAATACCAAACTCCGCTGGAGACTATGCAGAATAATCACCATTTAAATCTACATACTGATAATGATCAGTCAAATAGAATCTGAGCCACAAGAGGGCCGTTCCCTTAATTCCTACTACATTTTCTAATCTGTGAAGGAGAATACTATGATCTATGGTGTCAAAAGCTACATTGAGGTTGAGTAACACAAGCATAGTTACGCAACCCTGATCAGAGGCCAATTGGAGGTCATTAACTACTTTAACGAGTGCTGTTTCTGTGCTGTGATGAGGCCTAAATCCTGAATGATACAGTTCTTTTATGTTATTTCTATGTAGATATGAGCATAGCTGCTCCGCTACTATCTTTTCCAGAATCTTGGAGATAAAGGGGAGGTTTGCTATCGGCCTGTAATTGGACAGCTAACCGGGGTCGAGGTCAGACTTCTTAATTATTGGTTTAACATACCCAATGCTGAGTAAAGAATTAATTATTTTTCTATTATTGCTGGGACTATCTATTTGAGAAAATGTGTTGGTATGGGATCTAATATACAGGTTGATGATTTTGCAGAAGAGATGAGTGAAATTAGTTCCCTCACTTCAAGGGGAGTAAAGTAAAGGTTCTGACCTGACATCAATCATAGTTTATCATCAGCATCAATTAAATTGTCTGGTTTCAAAGCCTGAATTTTTTGCCTAATATTTAATTTTGTTATTGAAAAAGTTCATGAAGTCCTCACTACTGCACGATGTTGTTGTGGAGATTTGTGCAGTGGTCTTGTTTCTAGTTAATTTTCTTTTAACTGGATCTACATTATCTAAGGTATAGCGAAATGTTGACTCTAAATATTCAGTCGCCTGAGCAAGTTTTGTGGAGTCAGACGGTGATCCAGTCAGAGTTGATAACTCCTGACCAGTGATAATTTCATTAACAATAACTGCTTTGGATGCGAGAGATCTAATATTTAACAGTCGTAGCTTCAGATCAGTGGTGCCGGCTGCGCATTCAGAGTGATCTAAGTTTGTGGTCTTTATGTTAATTAAATTGCTAAAACAGACTCAATATGATGAACCCTGAGTGACGACTCTATGCAGCTAGCAGACGGTTGGTTTAGCCTGTCTGTCTGCTCCCTGGCCTTGGCTCTGGATTGTCACCGATTAACTCGGCCTCTTCTGAGACTATGTGCTATACTGCAAGAAATGTGAGCAGCACCTTCCCGAGTGGGATGGACACCGTCCCGCCCTAACAGGCCAGTTTTGCCCTCAAAGGTCTTCCAGTTGTCTATGAAGCCCACGTTGTTTTCGGAGCACCACCTGGACATCCAGCGGTTCAGCGACCATAACCTGCCGTAAGCTATGTTGCCACGTCTCATTGGGATGGGACCAGTAGTGGGACCACTACTTCTTCGGACATCACCTTCGCTATTTTAAACACCTCTGTAAAGTTATGCTTACTAACCTCTGACTGACAAAGGCGTATATCATTAGCTCCAGCATGAACCACTATCTTAGAGAACCTATGCTGACCTGGAGCCCTAAGATTACCTGCTATGTCCGGTGCTCTGGCTCCCGGGATACACCTGACCACTGCCGCTGGCGCCCCTAAAGGCCGGAGCTAATTTCACGTGTCTCAGTATAGAGTCTCCTATAACCGGAGCTCTTTCAGGTTTCTCAGCGGGTGCATCACTGAGGAGAGCGAACCTGTTGGACACATGAAGCGCAGAAGAGGTGTGCTCTGGCTGAGCGAGTCTCCCGTCGAGTCGTCACCCTTGAGAGCTGTCGTGCTCTCTATCCCTCTCTAAAGTCTGGATGCGCTTCTCTAATCCTAATCTTCTCCGTCAGAGAGACTAGCACCTATCTATCACAAGTAAAATTATCACTAACGACTATTAATATTATTATTATTGTATGAATGGAAAAAAAAACTATAATTTAAACGCTGATACAAATGCAAAACTTTTACGGCAACAATACAAAAACAGGAAGTTATAATACATCATCCATCCATTTATCTAAACAAACATTCAAATATCCATCCATCCACCTCACCGTAAGTCATCCTTTCTGTGTATTAGTGCATGTCAGTGATTATTTTGCACTCATGTGGTTTATGAGAATGAAGTTACATGGAG
>JAAGKR010008923.1:0-12966 GCA_011419295.1 Clarias macrocephalus | reverse complement strand
CGTACTGTTTTGGGAGCTGAGTGTCTCTGCTTAACTAATCGTTATTAAAGATTCCCATCACACCCTGGGGTTGAGTGTGTGTGCGTGTGTGTGTGTGTATGTGTGTGTGTGTTCACTGTTCATTGTGTGAGTTTATTCCGAAGATTTTACCTCTGGAGTCTAAGTGTTGTGTAAAGATTGTTGTAGACGAGCACTGGAGGAGGTGCGAGAGGAAGTAGTTAGCGTGTGTGTGTGTGTGTGTGTGTGTGTGTGTGTGTGTGTGTGTGTGTGTGTGTGTGTGTGTGTGTGTTTGTGTGTATGTGTATGTGTATGTGTGTGTGTATGTGTGTGTGTGTGTTGGCATTTGAGGGAAAAAATATCACAGAATAAATTACAGTGGACATAAAAAAAAGTTTACGGTTTCCAGTAATGTCATGGTGGACTTAAAAAAAAATATTGGCACCCCATTGTTTCATTCGGATGGAACCCAGGCGCTCTTACTTTGGTGCTAAAATCGCATCACGTCACTGAAACCCAAACCTGATCCCAGATCAGCAGCTTCACTATCCAAGCTTTATATTTCAGGCAGGTTTTCCATTTATAAATAGCAACGTCACTGCTTATTATTCATGAAGATGCAAATTTGTGCTTGCACTCACGCACACGCACACACACACATGACAGCTTGACGTGTTTTGTCCTGGGTGTGTGTGAGAGATGACTGCTTTTTTTTCTCCACATTTCATCTGATTTTAACATCTTGGAAAATAAAGACGAGGATAATTCACACACACACACACACACACACACACACACACACACACACACACACACACACACACTATCCCTAATAAACATCTCGTCACAGTGTCCTCTGTCACTGTCACATTTGAGTCTTTTAAACTTTATTACCTTCATGATAAACATCTCTGTCAAGGTCAAACACTAATATTAAACATTAATGCATTTTTACTTCCTGAAACTGACTCCATGATGGACAGAGCTAAGACATTGACTGGACAGTGAAGAAACGAGGCGGGGCTTTAGAACTCTCCGTTCCTGTCTCGCTTTCTTTTAAGAGATTTGAGAGGCATGGATGTGGAAAGGTTTATGCCATAAGTTGGATGGTTCGAACGAACACACACACACACGCGTAACTGGTTCAGTAACAACAACGCTATTTAGCTGGAATAATAAGAAAAGAAGGATGATAGCTATTAACTAACACACACACACACACATGTATAATGAGAAAATTACAGCTTTTGCAGCTCAGTGCTCAAGTCAAGCTTGCACGCATCACCACCATCTCGTCTGAATAATTACAGCGGGATTGTTTCCTCCTGATTAAGATCTACGTGAGGGTGTGGAAGGATGGGAGTTGTGATTGCTCGACTCTCTGGGCTGTGATTAAGGAGTGAAACGACAAATCCTGCAGGCCATTATCATATCGAACAGAGTCCGGAATCCCATCAGCTTCACCGATTGCATGAACGTTTTCCAATAAGTGCAGCAATAACCGTGTTTGGGCAAGCCTCTGCTGCACTGGGACTGACGAGGTTTATTAAGGCAAAACAGGCGTTCCTCAGGGGTGAGTTCTGTCCCCTGCTCTATTCCTCCTCTTAGTGGATGTTGTTATGCAGATATCCCAGGTCCAGGCGGGACTCAGTTCTGTGTGGAGCAACAACCAATGACTTACAGGTCCAGACATCATCGCCCTGCTCGGTGAGACGATCACGGCCGCACAGGACCGACAGCAACCTTGGAACAGAAAACGGCTAAAGTCGGCCTGTGGAGATATCAGCTCATCAGTGCAAGCGTTGTTGAGTCGACTAGGCAGGCCACTTCACCTACCTCCTCCTCATGAACGGCAGAACAAGATGTTGATGGCTGCCTTGGAAAGGTTTCGACAGTACTCCAGACGATTCCGGTCGACCTGCCACGTACATCTGGAGACCTGCAAGGTGTTGCAGATGAGCATGTGTGCCTGGATACCTGTTGAGATTCTGTTCTTTGGAAGCATCAAAGATCTCAAGGCTATTGAGAAAAGTTAGAACAAAGATGAAGCTGGAGCCACTAGAGGTCGCTTCACTTCCTGATCCGCTTAAGGAGGAGCCGATCGTAAAACAGTAAGCATGGTAGAGAGCAGGTGATGTGATGCCTTAGTAGCACCATGTTGGGATTTCTGTTGCTATAACAAAACAAATAAACACAACGAACAAACTCCAAATCCATTTGTCACAATCAGAGTGTAAAGAGCTAAACTGGGTGCGTGTTCATGTGTGAGCTCTAGCGCTTTAACTCACTCTCATGTTTTAAACTCATGTGAAAAGTTCACCTGGTTGCGGGATGTTACACCGAGACGCAGAGGTTTGATCAACAGTGCAAAAAAGTGTGACTTCATTAACGAGCTTCAGCACCACGCTGCCTCGGAGGCGAACGAGAGAGCGAGGAAATCTGTGGATTTGGATGGAAATTAATTAAAAAGGTAGATAAAAATAACAAATGTCAATGAACAAAGTTTAAAAAAAAGATTAAGTACTACATAATTGATGTTTTCATATTATTTATTTCTCTATTAAAATATAGAAGATATATGTACACTATGCAATAATGCAGAATGACAAATCCAGTCTATTTGATATTTTAAACTTAAATAAAATATAAAGGAAAAAAATACATTAATCAAGATCCACAATGATCCAAGCAACTGCTTGCAGATTCGTATTAAAAATATTTTGATTTCTACTAGAGTGTGAACATCACTGTTTCGAATGTGTAGGAATGCTACAGGAACTTTTCTTCATTCCAACAGTGTTGCATTCTGGGAATTACTTACAAGCTGTAGCTGTGGATTATTTAGGTTCCGGATTTCTCTGATTAATCCTTTGTTTACCTGCTCGCTCGGTTCTGCTTGTGTTTCTGCATTGAAAAAGAGTCAAAGAAAGAGTGTAGGTTATGATGTATCAGGACACACACACACACACACACACTGGGGGGGAACATACACCCTGTCGTGTGTGTGTCTTCTGTGTGACAGGTCAAATAGTGGTTCCATTGATGAGCTGTCTGAAGCACATTGACTTGCTCAGGGTTACAGCTGAGAGTTGAGGCGTCTTGGCTGACAGCAAACGCACACACACACACACACACACACACACCCTCACACCCTTGTGTATATATAAATACGTACATACACACTTAGACAGCCTTGATTTTAACAGAAAGAAATTGGATTAAAAATGAATGGCGAGCGCCTGACAGATCAGCGACGCTCACCGCAGGAAGTTTCATCGACACAGCTTTGAGAAAGAGCAATACATTTTTGCAACAAACAAGACACCAACTGGGAATAAAACAGCAAACCTCAAGCTTGTTTCAGTTTCACTAACAGCGGGTTACTGAGATTAGCACACGAGTGCAACGATTGGCGGCTAATCTCCTCTACTTAAATGAATTAAATAATTTTAATATTACACAAAGATAACCGGAGTAAATAGAAAAAGCAGTTTTTAAATGATTTCATTTATTAGGGGGAAAAAGCTGTTCAAACCTACCTGGCCCTATGTGAAAAAGTAATTACCCCCCTTGCTAAATCATAAATGTGCTGTGATTTTAGTAAGCTGAGATCAACTTCACTTTCCACACCCAGATCTGATTACTGCCAGACCCGTTGAATCAAGAAATCACTTAAATAGGACCTGTCTGACAAAGTGAAGCACAACAGATGAAAAACAAAGTAATTGAAGTGTCAGTCTAGGAAGAGTTACAGAGCCATTTCTTTATTTCAAGGATTTGGGACTCTAAAAAAAAACTACCAAAATTACTCCAAGAGCACAACAACGACTCACCCAGGAGCTCATAAAAGAACCCAGAACAACATCTAAAGACCCGCAGGCCTCACTCGCCTCAGTTAAGGTCAAAATGTCTGTATTTTCAAACGAATACTTTTTTCAAGGCGCTGTAACTTAAAAACTTAAAATCAGGTTGACTAGCAGCTAGCAAATAAGTGAGTCAGCAAATTTAAAAGGCTATCTCTGTGTTACAGAATAATTTGTTCTGTGTGTGTGTGTGTGTGTCTGTGTGTGTGTGTGTAAGAGAGAGAGAGCGTTAAACAGCAGCTTCCATTTGTGCGATGAATGATGTATACATGATGTATTTCTCATTAGCAGGATTGCTGGAAGGCTAGCTGGCTAAGCGGAGATTAGAGCTAGGTTGTTTTTCCTCAGCAGTATGACTTTAACGTCATCTTTCACACAAAACAACTCGATTTAAACATCTCCTCCGTCGTATTACACACAAACATGGACAAGTCTGTTAGCCAGCTAACGAGGGCGAGGCTAGCTAAGTTTACACGTCGCTAATACTAAGAGCTAGCGTTAATCAGACGAAGGAGTTTAAAGGAGTTTTAAAAACTGCAAAGTGAAAAGTTTGTATAAGAAGAAAGCTTGTTTTTAAATGCAGCTAGGTTTTTTTTTTTTACATAAAAATGTGGTGAATGTGATTTTTTTTTTCCTCACTGCATTTTAAAGGCTTTTAATATCCGTGCACTCATGAATAGCTTTCAGATAAGCAACGATTTGTCAAACGCAATAAACGCTATATATTATGTCCTCAGATTAGGACGATATTAACCATCACGCTTTCCTCCAATTAACCCCGCTGAAGTGTTTCCTCCTCCTCCTCCTCCGCTCTGTTACGGTTCACCACCGAGCCCCGGGCTGCGTACGACACCGCCGCGCTCCCGCCGGGTTTTACACACGTGGGTGCCGGAGTGATTTATGGCTGCGGATGATGAGAAAAGTTTACCGGTTGTTTGCGTTCCACTCGGACGGTTTGTTAAATTTGCTGTCGTGATTCTGGGTTAGAGGAACCCCCTCGAGCGCGGTTTACTCCTATTACACCTGACGTGCTTCGTTATTCTGGACGCAGAACGAGATTATTTGACTTGAGACTGTACGGAGGCATTTAAGTAATTAATTAATTTATTTATTTATTTATTAAATGTGACTTCTTTTCGAAATCTCACTGTTATTTTCCCGCTTTAGCTTATTTTTAATTATATGCTTTTATACTAATCCAACAACTTTTATTTTAAATAAATTTTCAGGATGTTTCCACCAATGTTTGCACCAAAAAAAAAAAAAAAAAAAAAAAATAGCTGTAAGGAAATCTGACTCCTAAAACACATATTTACAATAAAATCAACATTTTTTAAAATTATTTATTTCTTTCGTTTTTGCATGTTTGCAAAATTATTTTGACTATTTATGTTTTGGCTTGTGTATTTTTGTAAAAAATAAAATAAAATAAAATAAATTTGAAAAAGAGACTAAGTTTTTATTTTTTTCTTCTGCCAATTAACATTTTTCTTGGAGTTCTTATCAGTTCATCAAAGTAAACACACTTTTTACTTTAAGTGGTCTGTTTCCTTTCTATATATGCGCATTAGTTTTTTTCCACAGAAGTGACATAAAAAAGCTGCATTTTTTTTATGCAAGTTGTAGTAAAAATACCAAGGATCAAGGTGTTTTCCCACTTCCAGCCACTAGGGGCAGATAACATACTCTCTGCTTCATTAGTCTGCTTCCCAATTTATTGATGTACGTTTTTACAATTTTTTGTAAATCACATGACCTCCTGGTCCTGAGGATCGTGTGCCAATCACAACAACACGCTGCGGCCTGGATTAATGCACTTGCCTGATCGAGTGCAGCGATAATAAGAACCCAGGCGCACCAATCGAACCGTATCGAACACGTTAATGTTTAATGAGCAACAAAAGCCGAGGAAAGAGAGGCCGAGCAGGCAGAAATACCATCCTGAACATGTAATTAATAAGTCACGGCATTAATTATTCATGGCTTTTCCTGCGTTTTTAACTTTCAGCTCCAAACAGAGGACGGACTTGGATTAGATTTATTATTCATTTCTTCTCTCCTTCTTTTAGGACATTATTTGAGATTTTTAACTTGAGATTTTTTTTTTACTTTAGGGCTTGTTAAGGGTTCTTTGGTTGTCTCTGTGGAGGACCCCTTGAGCGTTCTGCGCAGAACCTTACTACAGAGTGTTTTAGAATGTGTTATGTCAGAAAAGACATAGAAATGACACATGACGCGTAGAATCAAGTTTGTTGGTTCTTTTTGCAGGCATTACTTTTCTTTACATTTTTTATGATGAAAAATGAATGTATTTATAATATATATAATGAATTGTGAGCCTTGTTTGTTGTAAGCCAATAGAAAACAAGTGGATGGGGCTACATACTGTTGAAAGTCAGTAAAGATGCTAGTTATTAAACGCTATTATTAAATCCTGAAATGTTACAGTACTCTGCTGTTTCCATACTTGTCCTTGGCACATATATGACAACGTATTCTATTTGTAGTAAAGAAATTCTGCCTGGGAATTCCTTGTTTACAGCCTGACTTTATTTGGCTAATAACTGTAAACCCTGTATAATCAATATTCTAAACACAAAGCTAACACTAGCTAGCAGGCCTTATCTAAATGGCTGAGAAGCTCATGCCCCAGATCATGTAGGACTTGACACTCGTCTTTATCTCCGACTCGATGCTTATGACACCCCCCTGACTTCTTATCTTCGCCACAGACTCCAGTAAAAAATATCTCTGTGTACTTGAAGAATCCTTGTCTCCTGTCTGTGCCCGTAGCAGGAAAAAAAAAATAAAGACCTTTTTCTTCTCTTCTGCTCCAGCAAACTTCATCCCATTCCCTCTGATACAAAACTTCAGGACGTTTCTTACGATCTGCTCGATGCCATCACACTTCCCACTTCACTCTCCGGATTTTCTGGACAACTTCAGCTCTATCAGCTTGTTTTGGTGCTCGCAGAAGCCTAGAAGTCTCACCGCGGACTATGGAGGTCACCAGCTTGATGTGTTTTCTGCCTTGTTGTAGAATACACAAAAAGCAATGTGTGTTGTGATGGAAAGAGCAACAAAACACCATAATCCAGTGACCATGTAAGTAAAAAACACATCATTATTATGAACAAAGCTTAAAAATACTCAGCAGATAAAGATACTGAAGGCTGACCGAAGGTGTTCTGGAAAGTTTACAGCATCAGCAGCATGATGTCATCCCTGTTATATGCAGTAAGGAACAAACCCAAATTTCATTTAATAATGCAAGTAACTTCACTCACACCTGGGAAATTGACATTTATTGAAAAAAGCATCTGGATATAAATGCATCATATTTAAACATACTGAAAATGACTTGTTTATTGTCATCCGGTTAAAAATCATTGATTGAGAGGAGCAGCTCTGAGCGCTTTTAGGCAAACCTTTGTTCAGCTCTGTTCAAGATTAATACTGTATGAAGCAGGATTGCCAGACTTTTTCATTTGCCCAGCTCACAATCCTCACCTGGAGCCAAATCTAAAAAAATCATAAACTGGGAAAAAATAAGCTTTTTAAAATTATTTCACATGGTATTTTTGATTTATAGACATTCTCCTTTACATAATCCCCCTTTTTCCATCTCTCAGTTTTTAAAATATGTGGTTCAGTACATCTCTCTCTCTCTCACACACACACACACACACACACACACACACACACACACACACACACACACACACACAGAGAGAGAGAGAGAGAGACACTATCTGCACTTACACACTTCCTTTGTTGATGGAAACTATCCAATTTATTAATTTATTTTAGTAATTTGTTGGATAACATCATCTCAGCGGACTAGAGAAACGGCCAACCTGTACTGGCAACCCGTTCACTGCCTGTCCTGCTGAAGCTCCTCCCAGGGAAATGGGGCAGCTGGATTCCTGTCCCTGTGGATCTCAAAAATAATCTGCTTATCTTTAATGTAATGAGTGATATTATTATTATTATTATTATTATTATTATGATTATTATTATTATTATTATTATTATTATTATTATGATTATTATTATTATGATTATTTGAGGTTGAAGTCCACGTACATGTCTGTGTGTCTCTCTGTCTCACTTATTAACACACAGAAATCACATTCTGTAAGGTCGAGTATCTGACGCCTTGTTTACACTAAGTTGTACTTCTTTGGTGCTCAGACAAATACACTCCCTGTTCGGTAATCGGAGAGAGAATCACAGATGAGAAATGGAAACAGTCGATCAGATAAAGATGAAGTTTTGTCTTAAAACGACTCCGGCGTGTTAAAATTCACTTCTACCACGTCAGCGCTGTTATTTCAGCCAAAGTGAAAATATGAACTAATCCCAGTAAAAATATTCACTTTATCTTCTCTAATTAATATCTATTGGTGCAGGTGTTTGTTTACATTGAGACAGTAGCGCATTAGTAGATTATTTTAAAGTAGATTATTAAATCCCACACATAACTGTTCATAACATCACTTTTACTCCACATGTAGATTCACTGATGGTGCAGATTAAACTTCAGGCAGAAACAGAAGGACTGCAGGAGATTCAGTAGATTCTGTCCAGACAGTTTCATGTGATGCTGAAACAGACAGACAGACAGACAGACAGGTTTTTTTTTTTCTGAGACTGGTTTCTGGTCCTCCAGTGTATGAAAGATAAAGATTTCATTGAAAGACTGAGTTCGGACCCAATGTACAGACAATTTATATAGATCACTTCGTGTGTGTGTGTGTGTGTGTGTGTGGTCGGGCTCGTGTGTGTCTTTAAGGGCTGCTGCTGCTTGCGTGTGTGTGTGTGTGTGTTTCATCCTGAGCTCTCTCCGTTAGCGCGCGCAGTCGAGCAGTAATCGGGCGCGAGCTGCTGGCTCTCTTTGGATCTCTGCGCGCGAGCGTGTGTGTGTGTGTGTGTGTGTGTGGATCTTTATCTGCCGGACTCTCCTGGACTTTTTGGATAAACGCAGCTTATTTCTGGATGATGATGATGATGGTGGTGATGACGATGAAGATCACCGTCTGGATCAGGAGGTTCCTCGCGCTCTCCCTGGCGGTCCTGTGCGCGCTCCAGCCCGCGCGCGCTGCGCACCATCACCGTGAGTAACCCGCGCGGGGCGTCTTCTCTTCTTCACCCTTCTGTGTGTTGTGTGTGTGTGTGTGTGTGTGTGTGTGTGTTTCACTGTAGAACTCTTTGACGCTTTATTCCTGCAATCAACAAAATGAACAACTAGACCGAGAGATCAAAAAGCGAATGAAAGAGGATCCATATAGTTTGCAAAATGTTTCACGCGCGCTAATAAACACTAATCATAATAATCAAAATAGTAAAAAATTACCTGGAGTTTAAAATCATTTTAATACTTCAAGTACGTTAACACACACACACACACACGGAATTTGATTCAGACCAACATAAGACACCGTATGTCTGTTATAGACAGTTTACACAGTAAATACCCAACATTCCGTAAGAGCAGTAAGTGTACAGGTTAACCGGGGGGGGGGGGGGGCCTGAGTGTGTAACTGTAGTGTGTAACTGTAGTGTGTAACTATAGTGTGTAACTGTAGTGTGTAACTGTAGTGTGTAACTGTAGTGTGTAACTATAGTGTGTAACTGTAGTGTGTAACTGTAGTGTGCATCAAGGTGAACTAGCAGACATGTACAGTGGTGTGTAAGAAGTTTATAAAACATAAAGCATGTCTGTGCCTTTATACAGCTGAGTGCATGTAGTGCAGGCCAGCTGTGTGTGTGTGTGTGTGTGTGTGTGTGTGTGAGCGCGCACGAGGACAGAAACTGTTCCTGTACCTGGCAGAAGGTTGGAGGTGATGTTGGTTGAGTCTCTGCAGTTTGTTTGTTTTTAAGTGTCTTGTGCATATATTTAAAATATGAAAAAAAAAAAATCCGTTTGACTCCGAGCGCAAATTATTTGAATCAAAGAAACATAAACACACATCCTTCTCTCACCGGCGGCTTCACGCGCTTTTCCCGCCGCGTTGTGTTTCCTCTTTGATGTGCCGACTGACTCGAGTCACGTGCTGCGCGCAGAATGAAACAAAGTTGCGCTCAAATAGTAATAACAAGAGAAAACACTGTTAACTGGAATCAGTGACGAGTGCGCAGGTGAGTCTGTACACGGACAGGTCAGGGTGCGGTTGCCAGATCAGCACCAAGACAAGCTGGTAAACAGGACAAATCAATCAGAGCAATCGTCATACAAACACTAAGATTTTACCTTTGTTTGTTCTTTATATATTATATATATATATATATATATATATATATTTTTTTTTTTTAAAGATGATGAATAACTAATAAACCAAAATATTAGGACATTTTCATAACCACAGAATATTTGTGTGCTGTGTATGATTTTTGTAAATCTGAACCAAAAAAAAAAAAAAAAGTCTAGTTTTTGTTTTTTCGTTTGTCTGATGCGCCTTTTTTAACGTCACCACCAGAGGGCGCTCATTTCAAGTTAAGCCAAGTCAAGTTGGCTTTGATTGTCATTTCAAACATATACAAACCCAAATACACACAGACAGCCATAATCAGTATGATATGCAGTGAAATGCTTATATGACCGTCAGTGACCTAAAAAATAGAGCATTAAAATAAAATATAAAATAAGAGAGAATTTACAATATGTACTAGTTGCTAGGTGTATGAAATGTTAAGTGTACAGGTTACAGCGCAGTACTAATATGATGCATACAACATGAATCAATACCATGAGTTAACAAAGACAACAAGTTAACAGCATAAATTAACAAAACTATCTACTGTAGGTAGTTATACAAAAAACAAAAAAAAAAGAGCAAAAGACAACATACACCACGACACGATGCAATACTCCAGAATATTGAGTTGAGGTCGTGTGAGTAGTGCAAATAATCAGTGAGATGAAAAACAGCAAAGATTTCTTGTTTAAGGAGCAACAAAGATAGAAAAGACTTTTGTACAAATAACAGCTGATAAATATTTAGCGAGAAAAGCCGTTTGCAGGTTGACGTGTGAAATCGCTAGATGACCATCTCCGACCGTTTCCACTTGCTGAGCCTCCATCTCCGTCTGCGTCTCTCCACAGTGCTGAAGTGAGAGAGAGCTCGTAATGCAGTACTAAAAGATCAAAAACCTGGAATATCTCTCACTCTCTCTCACTCACTCATCATCTATACCATTTAATCCTGTATTCAGGGTCACGGGGGGCTGCAGCCTATACCAGGAGACTTAGGACATGAGGTGGGGTACAGCCTGGATAGGATGACATTCCATTACAGGGCGCACACACACACACACACACACACACACGGGGGGGGAGAACATGCACACACCATGCACACAGAGACCCCGAGGTCGGACTTGAACCCAAAACCTGGAGGTGCAGGGTGACAGCGCTGACCAGGCCTGTGCTGTTTATGATCATTATTTTATGATAATCAATCGTTCTTGAGCCGCTGTGATTGGCTGGATGTGAAGGTGGATGTTTGGACAAAGTTAGGAGCAATTAAGCTTTTCACAATTCTAAACAAGGATTCATTTATGAATTATTGTCATGTTAAAACTGTGGGTAGTTAAACATGTCGAGATACAAATATTTGCATATTCATCCGTCACACCTCACAGGTGATAATGAGTTATGATACACGTCACACACATAACCCCTCACACACACCTCGTTTCTCGCCTCAGTGTGTGTAGACGACTCGCATGTTGGAGGAAGTGTGTTAAAGTGGAGAAACTCTACAGTGTTAACTGTTGACCTTTACGCCGACAATATATGTCAAAAAAGTCTGAGAAATGCAAATGAGCTCTTTACACAGTGTCTAGACGAGGCTTATTTATTACCCGTCACTGTGTGTGTGTGTGTGTGTGTGTGTGTGTGGCCATCCAAAGGCCATTTATTACTATTACTATTATTATTACTATTAGTATTATTATTATTTGCATTATTATGTGAATGGTTACTAAATTGCAGTGGTGTAAGAGAAATAAAACACGCGGGACAGCGAGGTGTAACAGTAACTCGGCTCCGTCGCGGCAGAATCACTTTTTGGGGTGAAAAGTCACATTAAAGTCAGAGTCTGCGGTTTTATTAAAACTTTGCGGTATGAACATTGAGCTTTATAAATACTGCACATTAAAGATGCAGTGAAGCGCTCGGGAGGGTCACAGCCACATTCCAATATGCACACTGCTAATTAGAGCTCATAAATATTCATGTATGCAAATACAAAGTGCTCAGAAATTCTCCCGGCCAATCAGACGACTTAAGAGCTCTCTGTCTCTCTGTCTGTCTCACCGTCTCTCTCTCTGTCTCTCTGTCTCTCTTTCTGTGTCTCTCTGTCTCTCTGTCTGTCTGTCTGTCTCTCTTTCTGTGTCTCACCGTCTCTCTCTCTCTGTCTCTCTGTCTGTCTCACCGTCTCTCTCTCTGTCTCACCGTCTCTCTCTCTGTCTCTCTGTCTCTCTTTCTGTGTCTCTCTGTCTGTCTGTCTGTCTCTCTTTCTGTGTCTCACCGTCTCTCTCTCTCTGTCTCTCTCTCTCTCTCTGTCTGTCTCTCTTTCTGTGTCTGTCTCTCTCTCTCTCTTTCTCTCTGTCTGTCTCTCTCTCTCTCTCTCTCTGTCTCTCTCTCTGTCTCTGTCTCTCTCTCTGTCTCTCTTTCTGTGTCTCACCGTCTCTCTGTCTGTCTGTCTGTCTCTCTTTCTGTGTCTCACCGTCTCTCTCTCTCTCTCTCTCTTTCTCTCTGTCTGTCTGTCTCGCTCTCTGTCTCTCTTTCTGTGTCTCTCTGTCTCTCTCTCACTGTATTTACTGAATTTATCTTTTCATTTTGTCCTTTTTATTTATCTAATATTATTATTTCATGGCATTATTTTGCGGGCGTTGGTGGTTCAGTGGTAAGGTTCTCGTCTGCCATGCGTAAGGCTCGGGTTCCACTGGATGCAGTTTCAGTCCCAGGCCTGGATATAATGTGAGGGTTGCGTTTGTGTTTGGGTCGGATCCCCCCTCGATGTGGGCAGCCTGGCACTCTTTAATATTAAAACTGATTCGCTGCTGGTTTTTAATCGTTACGTGGTTTTACATTTAACTA
>JAAGKR010008922.1:0-28799 GCA_011419295.1 Clarias macrocephalus | reverse complement strand
TAATAATATAAAAAACATCTCAATCTAACCAAAAAGGAATTGGAAATGGTCAGTGAAATTTCTCTGGCTTTAATTGAAAAACAAGTTCACAATGATGGTTTATGAGTTGCATTTTCTCCAATAAACCTTTGTTTTGTTATGTAATATGGTCATTATGGATACCTCAATCTTTGCAATGAATCTTACACCCTACATACCGTATGTTGTCCACACTTTGCCTTTTTGTCATATTGTATGTTTCTCTGGATGCAAGGTGGGGTTCACCGTGACACACTCACAATGTGGAGTTGAACTGTGGGAGGAAACCGGAGTACCTGGAGGAAACCCACCGAGCATGGGGAGAACATGCAAACTCTACACAGACAGACCTAAGGCTGGACTCAAACCCAATTAAAAACCACCCTATGACTTGTTTCACTTACAATCTTGCTTTAGAACTATTGCAATTTGGTGTAAAAACTCTGACCTAAGGTACCCTGTAGGTACTGTAATGCCCAACAATGCTGAGTAGGACAGAGTTTTTTTTATTTTTAAGATTTCATTTCTTTATTACTATATCTTCCCTTGATTTCTTGCAAGTAATCACTTGTCACTGGGTTGTGACATTACACACTCTTGTCAGATGGTGAATTTGTGCAATAGTGCCCAAGAATGCACATTTCAAACCCTTCCTACAGGTGACTGTTAACTCATGCATCATCCTTTAACTCATTCTATATCAGATGCTATTGAAATCTAAGCTGCAGACCACATTTGATTACAGGTTGAAATATCGAGCTTTAACAGCCACGGCCCGCTGACTTCACTGTCTAAATCAGATCCTCCTTGATCTAGCATTTATCTTCAAATTCTACAGGCCAGCTGCCCATGTGTGATCTCGGCACTCCATCTATGTCACTCACCCCTCGGGGGACAGACAGGGCAAAACGCACTCACTAATCTCTCGCTAACACTCTTGAAATACACACACCCACCCACACACACACACACCCACCCACCCACACACACACACACACACACATAGAGGCCAGTGCACAGTTTTACACAGATCAATAGCAGGCAGAATAGAGGATAGCATAGACATCAGAGTGGTATCTGATTGAAAATCCTAATTCCTGAATCCACACACACACAGACACACGTTTGTATTGCTAGATTTGTGAGGACCTTCTACTCTTGTCATTTTTATTCCATCAATCCATCTAGGTGCATTCTCTGTTGTCCAACCAGGGATCGTGGACTTTAATGGTGACCAGTGTATTTATTCCCATTTTATACGAACGTGGTAGGCCAACATTCATACACACACACACACACACACACACACACACACACACACACACACACACACACACACACACACACACAAACACACACCACGCGCAAATTGGGAACGTAATTGAGCCTATGTAATTACATTACATACACAAGGCAGCACTTTGGCTTGGTGGTTAGCACCATCACCTTGCAGGGCCAGGGTTCGATTCCCACCTCGGGTTCTGTGTGCGTGGGGTTTGCATGTTCTCGCCGTGCTTGGCGGGTTCCATCAGGGTAATCCGGTTTCCTTCCTCAGTTTAAAGACACGCGGATTAGGGTAAGTGTACATACATATATGCTCACAGGGGCAAATTCATGTTCACACGGAAAGTCCTAATGAAATGAACTAACTGCAATGATCAAGTGGAAGCAAAAAACGTAGATAAACAGATAATTAACATCTCATGATATGATTAAATTATATAAGCATATGTCTCGCTCTCTCTGTATGTGTGTGTGAGTGTGAGTGAAATGAGTGCACATGCTGGGGGTGGAAACGAGGGACAGCAAGATAGGCTGCTAGAGCGCTGACCCATATTCAGCCTTCCTCTTCCCCTCATCACCGCTGTGATGTTGACTCTAATTACTATCTCACTATAAGATGTCTCTCGGCCCTCCTCTAATCTCGCTGTGAAAGCAGCGAAGAAACAGCGGACACACAAGGCGAGAGAAATAGAGATGATCATCCATAGAGCTGGATTAATCTGGCATTCAATCAGAGATCAAGCATGTAGGGGTGCATAAAGGGATGTGTGTGTGTGTGTGTGTGTGTGTGTGTGTGTGTGTGTGTGTGTGTGTGTGTGTGTGTGTGTGTGTGTGTGTGTGTATAAATTGTGTTGGAAGAGAGCACAATTGTGTACAAAGGCTTAAAGCGAATCACACACCATATGCTGCGTGAACCTCCCTCTGTTAAGGTTAGGCCATTCATTAATATGGAACGGAATTCTTGAATTTGATTGGTCGGAATGTGGTACTTAAAATTTTTTTTGTCATTTTTAGACATTCCGCTGGTTCTCCAGTGTGCATTGTGTAAAATAAATAAATAAATAAATAAATTTCCATTTTGTATTGGTCAGGGTGTTAAACATGGCAATTAGATTTATTCCCCCTGTTGTGACCTCATATAAGAAGAGCCCCTCCCTCATCTGGCTGCTCAGCTTTGCTGTTCTCTGCATTAACCAACATACTTTAGGGAAACTCTCAGACCTGTGGTAAGTTTTTGAAGAAATACTAAAATATACTAAATTATGGGGCCTTTAATTTGTAACTTGTTGTGCAGATGTTCCACATCATGATAACTGGATACAAAATGTGTAGTTCAGAACAAAAATAATTTCATAATCAATCAGTTACATGAAGAATAGCACACTTCAGGACATGCTGTTATTGGATAAATAATCAACTTTGGCCTGATAACAGGACCTCTGATGTGGTACAAAAGTACAAAGCAATCCCAAATCACATCAATCCTGTACTGACATTCCAGATGTTATTTTTATATCAGTATTTTGATATCATTATTGCATCCTGATAACCCCTGCGCTGCACATCGCTGTAGTGGCTTCGGTCAGAATAAGCGAAGCGAAAGACGAAAAAAGGGAGGAAGTTCACACAGGAAGCGAGCGAGACAATCAGGAGATGGAGATACGTGTCTCTCGCATTCTGACAGAGACAAAGAGCTCTGTGATAAGCAGTGAAACAGTGGGATAGATGGAAGCAAGGTGGAAAGGGGAAACAGGATGCTAAGGTCACTGAGCATCCAGGAACATCCTGGTACGCCAGTGTGTTTGTGTGTGCTTTCATGCTAGTACAAGAGGATATGATGTGTGTGTGTGTGTGTGTGTGTGTGTGTGTGTGTGTGTGTGTGTGTGTGTGTGTGTGTGTGTGTGTGTGTGTGTGTACAGGGGTTGAGACCGGAGGGTGTGTTTCTGATTTCTGTGCTTAAATTATACCACCAGACATCTACTTCCAGGATGAAAGAAAAAAAAAAGAAACGTTGCTTTCTTTAGTTTCTTTTCAAAAGCTGTCAGAACAGTGTGCTACGTGAGTAGGCCTACTTATATGACAATGTCGTCTCCCTTTTTCCTGAATTGAAGATGACTATTGAGATGCTTGAATAAAAGAATGGAGTATAAAACAGAAGATCCAAGCCCTCTTCATTTCAGATTGAAATGCGAGTACTGGACGTCACAGAGCCGGTTCAGCTGGAAGCCTGTGCTCCGTAATGCGACAGATGACATTCAGAGAGAGAGATAAGTGAGTTATTTATTCATAAGCCAGCGGTTATTTGTTTAAACCCATGACATCAGATTGATGGATCTGAATCTGGATGGGTTTGTTAAATGGGGATAACTGCTTGACATTGACACACACACACTTTATTATATATTACAGATATATGGACAGGTAACACTATGTTAACTCTAACTATTGCCTTAATTTTATCCTACATACATGAAGAATACAGTATATAAGGCTAATAAAGCAAAATAGGTCTATACTATGTGTATGGTCGTATTGTATGATTTAGATTCTGTTTTCGTCTGCTTTATTATAGAACACATCCATCCAATAGATAGATAATCAATTAGTGATAGGCTCCAGGTCCCTGTGACTTGTACACAGGATAAGCAGTACGGCCAAAAATATATAAGCAGAAAAACCCAGTTTGTTGTCATTTTTAGCTCCGCGCCATAATTTATGCGTGATGGTATCCAAAGGGTTTTCCCAGGCCGACACGAATAAACTGAATACTGGGTGTAATTATTGGAACACCAATCAGTCTCACCAAGTACATAATAATTAAGACATTGATAAATGTGGCCTTTAGTCATGGGAGGAGTAAACACGAGCGAATTCAATTATTTGGTTAGCATTTGTTCAAACTACGAACAAAGAATACATTAAAAAGTTAAAAGATTTTTGTTAACAATATTTATTTAGCATATTTCTGCTGATGTTCAACAATACAGTGCATTCTTCATATAGGGTTGTCTCAAGACTTCCTTATAAGTGAGTGACATTTAAAGAATGTACAATGATGAGACTTTTAGCAGCAGTCGAAACATTCGAATGGCGCAAAATGTTTTAATGAACGCCGTAGGTCCGTGAATAACTTTCGAAAGAAACGCATCTGTGGGAACTGTTCACACAATCATTCAATAACACCACTTGCAGATTACAGGAACCGAGCTATTAGGGAGTTTTTACTACATTCCCCCTATGGTCCTGACCTCGCTCCAAGCCATTTCTACTTCTACTTCTATTTCTTCATGTTCGGGCTGTTAGAGGAGTTCCTGGGAGACCAGCATTTCAGATGTGAAGCAGGCAGTCGGATCGTGGCTCCGGGTGCACTGAGAAAACCTTCTATCTTGATGGTATCCAAGCACTAGTGAAACACTAGGGATAAGTGCATTAGTGAAGCAGGGGATTATATAGAGAGTTACTCTCATAACTGTTTTCTGTTATTCTGCACAATCAAAAGTTACGTGTCCTTCATAAGTAACAAGAATTCGAATAATAAAATAGCAAACTCAAACTGAGTACTAATCAGGATATCTTTTGAATGAGAAACTCAGTATGCTTCACACTGGACAAAAGTCAGGAGGAGAATGGCCAGACCGTTTCAAGCTCACAGAAAGGTTTCAGTAATTCCAAGAACCTCTCTTTACAATCTGTGGTAAGCAGTAAAGCATCTCAGACGAAAGCTAGTCTGTCCTTTTACTGTATATCAGGCCATATCAGGCCATCCAATGGTACAGTGGTACAGGCTCTGTGAAACCGGACAGCAAAGTGGCTGATGATTTTGGAACCCAGTGTGACCAAGCAATGAGAGTTACTAAAACATAAGGTTCTTGCTATGAAATATTCCATAATGGTGGAATGGTGGATCTCATGGAACTCAGACATGATTGTATCACAAATGGTTCACTCTTTTTGAAAGAAGCCCTAATGTGAACAAATCCATATTGGCCAATTCTTTTCTTTCAGGTTTAGTAGTAACAAATGACAAAACTCCATCCATACTGTACATATATAAATCAGCTTCAAGGCTATGAAATTTTATGTATTGTAGGTTTATATTATATGTTTAACTATTAGTGTGTTTTAAATAATATTAGCGAATTAGTTGTAAAGGTACAGTGTGGGGTAACCCAATTTTTAGGCCGTTGGACCACTGATTGGTGGGTTATGGGTTGAAACCCCAGCACCACCAGGTTGCCACTACCACTTATGTCCTTTGAGCAAAAGCTCAACTTAGCTCCCAACTGCTTGGATATATACTCAGCCACTGGAGATTCAGGGCATTGTCAATGCCAATCCCACGTCTGGCGAATGTTTGTGGGTCAAGGCAGAATGGCCATTCGGTATAAAACCTGTAAGAATAATCAACAGATCAAAGTAAAAAAAGATTGTTGTATATGCAACAAACTGCATGTATACTGAACCTGATCCATTCCCCTTGAGTCAGTGAATCATTTTGCCCAAGATGTCATTTATTGTACTTGCACTTTCAGTCAATATAAAGGTTCAAACCTCACTAGAACAGTGTAAGAATCAGTGAATCCTTTAGTCGTAGGCTAGTCAATAGTCAATCTTCTCTCATTCAGAGGGTAAGTTGAGTCACTCAGCTCAATGAGTCATGTTTGAGCTCTTTCAGTCAGATATACTGTAGAGGCTTCCAGCATTTACTGTAAATGAGTTCCATAGTAGTCTGTTGTGGGTTGGAAGAGAAAATGAATTTATCACAACTTGTGCAGTTAATCAGACTTGGGTTAATCATGCACGTGAACAAATTGGTGAACGAATCTGAAAGAATGTCATTGAAAAGATTCACCTCGGAAGCACAAAATGTCCTAAACTACAGCCCTGTGAGTTCTGATCTTCTCACCAGAAGTGATGTGTCACAGTTGTACTCAGCGTGTCTCTAGGAATGCCAGGTAACAATTTCAGGTGCCACTTTCTGAGAAGTTCATCAAAACATTGGTGCATTCAATGCACTCCAAAATAGAAACTTCTGAGAAAAATGTTGCCTAAGCCGGTTACCCAAGTCAAAAGCTTCACCCATAAACCGTTTACAAGCTTCATAATAACAGCATTAATCTAAGCTGTGCTAGCATTTCCGCAATCAGGACTGCAAAAGGCAGCCAGCTATTCATTATTCATAGCACACATTTAGATAGAGGAGGGAGCTATGACTAGAGGGGATATTTGTTGCACTGGTAGCAAAGGATATAGGCCAATGGCAGTCAGGCAGGGGGCAAAGAAGTCCCAAATCTAATATAAGGCCATTTCTGTGGGTCGAATTACTCCGGATTGCTGTTGTCATGGTTGTGGTGTTTTTGTATGCAGGTCACAGTGTCCATGAGGTGCTTTATGTCAAGATGAATTCATGAGGTGGATGCTTGCTGTGGCATTTAGCAGCTTAGTCTGAAGTCGGTGTCACCAAGTGTAGAGTAGCGAGTGCACAGGAAAAAAAAAAGGCACCTTGAAACATAATACACTTAAACATACATTTGAAGAAATGGAATGCGTAGTTAACCTGTACCGAGGTCCGTAAACCCGAAAAGATTTATACAGGTTTCATTGAGTCTCTTACATTCCAGCAGATGTGCTTTATGTACTTGAACGTGCTTGTAAGCCTATGCAGACATATAGCAATGTTGGAACAATGATATCTTGATCTTGATATGTTGAATCTTGGATATTTTGTTACATACTCCAAGATAACTTGAGTACATACAGTTAGTTATATACTACCAGTCAACAGTTTGGACACACCTTCTAACTCCATGGTATTTCCTACTCAATTGTAAAACAATGCCGAAGGCATCCAGAATATCCAATAATCTCCTTTGAACAGCTGATATTGGGACGTGTCTGCTATTTATGCTCTGTAAAGCCTTCATAACGGCTCTAATCCGAAGGGCTGTTTGTTAACTGGGGATTTTTGAGGCTGGTAACAAGAACGAGCTGTTCTTGTTGTTGTTTCTTAATAACCGAATGACATACATGTTATTTCATAGTTTTGAAATCTCCAATATTGTTCTAGAATGTAAAACAAAAGCAATCAAATATCACTTGACATACACCGCTAGTCAAAACCCTTTTTTACCCTATCATCTTGCATTACTCTTTAAATTTATTTAAAGTACGGTAAAATGGGAAAAATCAAACCCAGGAATTTAAAAAATGTTGAGTGAAATTAGAAATGCTGGAAATCAACATCTGATTGCTTTTAATCAGAAATGGCCAAACTCTATTTAATTAGCGTTCAATTAAGTACTAGTAGCATAACATTTATTTATTTATTTATTTATTTGTTTGTTTGTTTGTGTTTTTGCATTGATGCGATAACCTTCTTATTCAGTGAATTCAGGGCATCATCCGACTTAATTTTATAGCTGCATATTGTTGCTGAGTCTAGCCCTGAGCAACTGAAGTAACCCCAGATCATAACACTGACTGGTCACTATCGCTTCATGCATGTCCCTTGCTACCCTGATGCGACCATCGCTCTAGAATAAGGTTAGTCTGAGTTCATCAGACCACACAACTCTCTTTTCCGTTGCTTCAAAGTTTAATCTTTATGCTCCCTAGCAAATTCATGCCTTTTTTTTTTGATTACTCTCATTAACAAGTGGATACACAACTGTTTAGTCCCAGTCCTTATTGTAGCATATGTGTAAAAATGCTCATACATGACTATTAAATACCACTAATTTCTAATGTAGGGTTCAAATCACTTGTAATGTAAGTGATTTCTGATCACAACCTTCTACCAATCACATGTCTTCCCCATGAATGACAGTTCAAGACTATATTTCCAAGCATTTATTATGCATTGTACTGGTCTTGATCCAGTTCCGGTATTTTGCGCCCTTCTGAAACTGTGACTTTGGCTGTGTATTTCAGGTCTAAGCATGTTGAGAGATTAAAGCAAGGAAGCTACCATGCACTGGTCTACTGATTTCTGACGCCCTGACATGTAACCCTTGACATACACACCCTGGTCCCTCTGCATCATGCTTGCACACATGCTTACACAATCAAATGCACATGCACAACAGAGTCTGAGGAAAAGCACTTATCTTCTTGAAAGATAACCTAAGGCCTGTACAGTCACTCACACGTAGCATTTGAGACGGTCATATGGGTACACACACACACACACACACACACACACACACACACACACACACACACACACACACACACACACACACACACACACACACACACACACAAATAATGGCTTTGCATAACATGCTCAATTTCACAAGCAACCCATGTGATGCTCATCCACAAAGATATACACAAATGCTTCACAGAAAACTTCCCAACAAAAGGGACGCTGGAATAATTCTAAACCATATGTTCAGAGATTCTTAAAACCAGCATGGTGTAGAATTTACATACATAAAGTATAAAAGAGGACTTAGACCAAAATATTGGACGTAATCCTCACTAGCCAATGAGAAGCACAGCTGGACATAAACAAGACAAAACTGATGAGGCAAGCTGAGGAAAACCTGCTCAATTAAACATAGATATGTCAATCATGCAAATCAACTGTGGTTTACATTCATTTATTCATTCATTATGAATTATGGGTGGCATAATTTGAGGGTATCAATTAGTCAAATCTGCCTGTCTTTCCACTGTTGGAGGAAACTGGAGAACCCAGAGGAAACCCACCAAGCACTGGAAGTACACGCAAACTCCATACACACACATACACACACACACACTCAGCAACTAAATTTTGTCCAGGTTTGAATTAAAATGTTGAAATATTTCGTAAGAATGAGTGATTTCCTAATCTCAGTTTCACCATTTTTTACTATCAGTTACTGTAAAGGGGAAGTTCAGATTTATTTTTTTTTGCTTTAAACAAAAATGCTGCTTCTTATAAATATATTATCATAGATATTCGTCATCATAAATTTTCCTGAAAGTAATCAAGGCCAAAATTCACAAGCCTCAATCCATTCTTCAGAACTAGCCATACAACAAATTTCCAGAGAAATAAAATTTTTACTACATACAGTACTGAATAATGTAACCTTGAAAGATACCAACTTAATTTGGCTCAGTGGGATTGCGGAAGCTTTGTACGAGTCTCAGTCGAGCCTTGGAATGCATTTTTTTGCATAGAACGATGGTTGTGGAATAATTTGCCCCTGATTACTTGCATCATACTTCCATTTCATTCACACTTCACAGTCTGGTTGCAGAGCAGGAAAATGTATAACAACCAAGACCTTTGGTAATGTACTTCCATGCACCTCAATTTTGACACAAGACAGATTTCCAAAGTTCCCCTTTAAGACCTATAAACTAGCCTATTTACCTGGGTTTATCTCATAATCCATCATTTCCATATGTATCGTTATAATTCAGTATATTGCAGTAACGTTATCTTGTCTGGTGATCATAGAGGTTTCTCCGTAATCAGAAAACAGTACGTCTCTTTATAAAATAAAGAAAAGGCATCTAAAGTCAGAAACAGAGCATTTGTTTATCTGTCTCACACACTGTGCACCTTGAATGGAGTTAATGAGTAGTTTTGTTTGTGGCAGATGTTGCACCTACTGTGGGGTGTACTATTTGGTGCCAACATGAAATTTTAAATAACTTAATTCGCAGCAGTACACTATTATTTGTGTTTTTTTTTTTTTTTTACATTTTCTTTCTCTCTCTGTCTTTTTTTTTTTTATTTTAAAATAAGGCAGGTCTGCATATCAATATAAATCCAAAGGATACAGTGGCAAGGAAATTCCCTCTGAAACTGCATGAGGAAGTATGATTTAGAAGAACTAGATTCGGGGTGACCCACGGATAGTGGGATTTTAAATAGTTACATAATATAAAGACAAAAAATTAAAAATATAATTGTTGCTTAAGAGTCTTGGAATGCATTGGTAGGTAAAAAGGCACAACGTTACTGATTGGAACATCAGCGGGTCAAACCTCAGCTCCACCAGGTTTGCCATTGTTGGGCCCTTGAGCAAGGCCCTCAAAACTGCTCTAGAAATGCTATATCATGACTGACCCTACGCTCTGACTCCTCTTATGCTGGGATCTGCAAAGAAAAAAAAATCATTGTGCAGTAATAAACCATATATGTGACAAATAAAGGCTTAATTTTTGATTACAGCAGGACTTTAAACAAATCTGTACTATGCATTATGCATCCAGTATTGGAGAGTCTTTACAGTATGTGGGACCATCTACAAAAGGCATTTGAGTTTCTATACTTAAATGTAGTGGGAATTTGAATTATGGTGCAACTGCCTTCTTGATACTGCTTTGATTCTGCTACCGTAAATTAGTGCCTATGATAAGCACTGTTAAATGGATAGCAGTCAATAAACGTATATAGCTTATAGCTCCTGTAGCCAGGAGTCAAAAAAAACAGTTGTGGTTTTATTACATCATAAACTTGACGTAAATGATAGCGTAAAGAAGGGATCCTTGTTTGCCCCTAAACACCATCAAGGCGATCTATGCTGAGTAAGCGATAAGTTTTAAGATTTAGACCTGAAAGGGTGATGCACGTACACTGTATCTGGGTAGAAATAGCAGATTAGATTTAGGCAAGTGTTCCTCTCCTTTCTGTCGTGTGCAGCAACAGAAGAAAAGACAGCCATTCATTGACAAGGCCTTATCTCCATCCTGCAGATGGCTGTGTGTGTTCCCAGAGCTCGTCAGGTCTTCACTCCTTTTCCCCCCCTTTCCATTCTCAGTCCTGCACTACATTGGATTTCAGCTGTTGCTCTCATCCTGCACGACATGCTTTTGGGAACGGGACACAGGGGTAGAGGAGATGACAAGAGATCATTCATCTTAGCATCTCAGATCAAATGTGCTCCACATGCAGTTTTACAAAGTCTAATAAAGTGGTGAAAAAAAAAAAAAAAACATTTCTGGAAACAAACCCTGATTTTGAAGTTTCATAACTACTTGAACTATTCACATTTCCTCTATTCATGCTTTCATTTTTACATTCACTGCCTCTTAATTAGGAACGGTTTCTGGAACTCGAGGTTTTCAGTGAGTCAAAGATCAGAAGATTTGTCACAGAGGGAACAAAATTGCTGAGGAGACAGCAACGGGTAGTACAGAATAACTCAACCTTTGGCATGAAGATGGACGCAAGTTGAAGAACAGGCCGTTTCTGTCAAGACAGTTTTGAAAGACTGGTGCCAACCAGGGTCGGTTTTCTCTGAGGATTTTCTCCTCTTGCATCATGGTCTCTGTAAAGAGCTGAACTGGAAACTATTGCAAAAATTCCAGCTTACATGCATGCCTTTTCTGCCCCTGAGTGACAGGAAATTGTTTGCCTAGTTGGTTTATTGGCAAAAGTGTGAAAAAGAGAACCGGAAGAGATATCATCATTGTAAAGAGCCTGTGTACCAGTAAAAGCTATTGTGTCTATTACTAGACTACTTATGGTGTACCTATTAGGTGATAATTATATAGGAATGTCAGTGAATACATTATTGGGAATAAACAGCTAGAGGTTTAAACTGATTTAAACAGCTCTATAGTGGCATAGAATTTTGACATGCTGTTGGTATTACAGTGGTACCTCAGCATACTGATTTAGTCCAGAGGCAAGTTCTTAAAGTCAAAATTCGTATTGCAAAACGCATTTTCCCATAGGAAATAATGTAAATGCAAATAATCCGTTCCAGCCACCCAAAATGTTACCAATATTATTAATTTACAACATTATAATCATATTTTTGCACAATCAAAACATTTAGAAAATACATGTAAATTAAGTAAAATATGAAATAAATAGACATTAAACCTCACTTAACTTTAATTAATGATTCCTCTTGGCACGAAATACACGAAAAATAATTAAAATTGCTTTGCTTGGCTTTGCACTTACGCTCGTCTCGTTTCGTTCATTTGTTTGCCGAAAATACTTGGCATGCAGAGTCAAATTGTTTTCAAAATTTCAATTCTTAAGGTGGAGAGTGTGGACAGTATGTCGAGGTACCAGCCTATCTACTATTTAACACCACTGTAAGTCTGTATAAGGACCTGCATTATACAGTAAGTGAGCAATTCATTACAAAATACGACATGCTTTGCTAGACTGGCCAGCCAATTAAAGGACGATCTGACACCAGTTCGGCATACTCACTTGGCATTGACTAGTGCCAATATAGCTGGACACGCAGTCTGCTTCAGTGGCAGAGCCGTTAGGAATGATTCCACAAAAGGTTATCCTAATGCAAAATGAGAAACCAGTGATGGTCAACACTTACCATTTTATCTGCCCCATATACCGCAGTGTAATAACACCATTAAATACATCCTGATCTACAGTAACTGCTTACAGCTGGGTCACTTTGGGCACAAAATGAAATGCCACACAGGCCATTAATGCATTTGGGCTATTTTTTGGCTAAGAATCCAAATGGCAATAATTCATTTGAAATGTGGTTGCATTTGTTAGCGAGTGTAACAAAGTATACTTGCCATTCCCGTAGATAGCTTTTAAAGACGATGAGACTAAAATGATCTGAATTTGGTGTACAATATTTGGTCTTTGGCTATTTTGGTGGCTGGGACAGAAAAATTATGAGCTAGGACAAAAATAAGAGAAATTGTCAAATCATGTTCAGCTTTATTCTTTCAGCTTTTTCTAATCTACTCTAGTTGTTGTGATTTGTGGATACTGTGGAGTAAACAGCAAATAGAATTTTTTTGGGGGGTCTGTGTGTCAACTGGGACTGCAAATGGAAGAGTCCAAGCATTTCCAACTTATATGTACACAATACCAATCTTGGGAATGCAACTGGGAAGTGTATAAAAATAGCAAGCACACAGGAATATGAATACACAAGTATACAATGAATGTATAAACAATGCAGTGACAAACTTTATGAGAAACAGGCAGATAAAACTAGGGAGAGAGAGAGAGAGAGAGAGAGATAGAGGGCAGGGCTGAGCGAGGACACAGACTGAGAGTCAGGAACGTGGAGAAAGCAATAACATGCTGAGAGGATACGATAACAGTGCTGTCTCTTACAAATACCATCTCACCCTGTGTGCCTCGGGCTGAAAGGACCTTTCTGTCCATCATTCTGCAGAACAACTAGCCAGTCCATAGACCACATGATGTCTGGATGAACACACATGCATACACACACACCAGAGGAAGGGAGGGTGGTGACAAGCGTCTAGTCTCAAATGTGTCTGGCACCTTTCTTTTCTCGTCTGGAAGTGTGAAGACTCTCTTATTTCCCTTGATTTTTGCATACGCTTAATCTGTCTGTCTGTCTGTCTGTCTGTCTGTCTGTCTAGTTTTTAAAGCATTTGTAATAGAAATAGGGGATAATAATGTGTATTCTCGCACACACAAGTTGGTTGTTGTTTTTTGCGGCGCCATGGCCGTGGAAGAACGTTGTTTCATTTCACTATGTACTGTACCTACTGCACCTCCAGGTCCTGGGATTGATGTGTGCATGGTGTTTGCATGTTCTCCTCATGCTTTTTGGGTTTTTCTTCTGGTTCTCAAGGTTTCCTCCCATAGTCCAACAGACATGCAGATTAGGCTAATTGGCATTCCCAAAGTGCCCATGATGTGTGAATATGCTTATGAATGCATGTGTGAATGTTGACCAGAGGTCCTACCGCAGTCGTACAAAATGGGAATAAATACAAAAGGTCACCATTGGACTCCACGGTCCCTAGTTTGACTACAGAGGTTCCTAGATGGATGGATGGATTGATGGATGGATGGATGGATGGATGGATGGATGGATGACCTATTGTGCATAGGTACATGGGTATATGGTTGAAATGACAATAAAAGCCACTTTGACATGAATAGGAAAGAAGATGAAGGGGGTCTGAAGATCTAGAAAGGTCTGGAGACAGCCTGTGCTGTAAATAAGGGACGGGAATGTCATGGACAGGGAATGGGAGGGGGAACAGACACTGGCTTTAGGTTAGACAATAATAGAGAATAAGTGGTGGATCAAGGTAGAGTTTGATGAATGGAGAAAGGGTTAGGAGCAGTGGTATGGACAGGGGGAATCATATGGGGCATGGAAAACAAGGGACAATTCCAGAAAATGCTGAAAAAAAAAACATGAAACTGTTGGAGACATGGACAGGGTTCAGTACCTGTGCTAATGAAGGACCATAAAATAGCATGGAACTGGGGGTTGTTAAATGAACTAGAGGCAGGATCTGTCCGGAGGCAGGATCTGTCTTTCAGATCAATAGGGCTGAATGCTGGAGCAGAACCTGGAACTAAGGGAAAGGGTGGGTAAAAGTGATCAAGCAGGGACAGGACGTGGGGTATTGGCAGGGAAAGGGGAAGTGGAACAGTAGGTGGATTTGTAGGACAGGGTTTGGTACTTGTGCTGAAGGAAGGGTGAAAAAATGAGTCTGAAACAGGAGGTTGTAAAGCAGATATGGAAAATGATGAGGAAAGGGCAGGGACTCATCTGTCTTGCATAAATTCCCAGACATTTTCATGTTCCCTTCTTACAGTCTGTATGAATAAAAGGATACCCATAATCCTGGATGCCCCTGAACCTACTGACGTCACAGGGCAAGTAGTCTCAAATTAATGTTTTTTTTTTTAATCGAAAGCTAATATTGATTCATTTTCTCACATTTTATCATCATGTATTCGCCAATTCAAACTGGATTCTAATTAAAAGCCAGATAATGGACCTTTCTTATTGTTTCTTAATCAGAGTTAGATTCAATTACCTAACTAATTAATGAGCATCCTGTTTCATTCCTGCATCATGAATCTCCTGTTCTGCCGAGACAGTGGCCATGTAAAACATTGTCTTTTGACGTGTACTAATCAGATTAATCGAAACCAAGGCAGATAAATAAGATAAAGAAGTGCTCATTTGTGAATTAATTATGATGCACGCCTGATTAAATAATGCCCCATGGACCAAAATGTCTGCGACTGGGTTGCGCATAATATGGATATGAGCAAGTGCACTGAGCAAGATGTGCACTGAGCTCAGTGCTTGTGTAGAGTGCTGCAGGCAAGCCTAATTACCAATGCCTGATTCTTTGAGCTCTGGATGCTCCACATATGAAGAGTGCACTTCACAAACGTGTGTATGGCACAAACATACCCCCAGACCATTGCCAGGGCGCTTACTATGCTGGAGGTCCACATTGCCGTTTTACCCGTTGCTTTTTTTCCTCCATTTTTTATTTATTTATCTCGATCCCTTTCTTACTCGTCTTTTCTTCTTCCCTAGGGGAGCTAAGTCAAGCTGCAACAGGATTCAGTTCGGGAGGATTTGAATTGCTGTTCCCACGGAAACGAGCAAGATGTCGCTACCATGACAACAAGACATCGTTCTGCACAACGTAGAGCCCGGGCTTGCTCATCTATCTCTCTGTCAGACTATTTCCATCTCTCTCTCTTGCTTTCTGTTTTTCTCCCAGTTTCTCTCTTCACACCTGATTTTGCAAATTGCCAGGCTGCTATAATGTCACAAAAATTGAGCCAGTGTCAGAATAATTGAGACAGCTCTCAGTGGAAAACATTCTGCCATGGCAGATATTGATCAGCACCATAAGGCAGAAGGGATCTCGTTTCAATTTAGGTCATCCGCCGTCAACCAATTTCAGTCATGTTTATAGCACGGCGGCTCACTAATAGCAATCTGTAGCCGTTGCTAATTTATTTATCCTGGCTGGCGAGTTATCAGATCTCCGTCCACGTTCACACCAGATGAAGGAACGGTATAATACGAGGCAGGGAAATTTCATAACCGTTTTATCAGGGTCACGGACATACTGGTATTTTGCAATTCCTATGATGGTTCTGATTGTGAATATCTCCTCCCACATCCATCCTGTCCTCTTTAATGAAGGTTAGTCTGGGACTAGAAGGGGATTGTGCCGCCATGTTTCGTCGTTCCGGTTCTCTGGTGCCAGTGTTCGCTATATGAACCCACTTCTCCTGATGCGGAGTGACATTTAGTGCAGGCTGCCCTTTGGGATTTGTGGTTTGTTTTTTATTTTTTTGTAATGGCCTCTTCTCTTTTGCCTCCCTTCGTTTCATTGCCTCATCTTCACCGGCATGGTGCAGGAGGCCGGTTTGAGCAGATCCGGAGTGAAGGCAAGGGCGTCGCGGCTTTGGATTATTGATGCGCCTGTCGGAGGAAGTTTTCGTCAGATGCTCGCTAGAGGAAGAGTGCATGTCTGTGACCCTTGTGAGGTCTAACACTCACTGGTTATCTTAACCTTGGCTAGGAAGGTGGCCGGACATGTGTCTCTGTTTTTTTTTTTTCCCCTGTAATGTCAGGGAGGTAAAGGGATGTCTGGCTTGCAGGTGCCAGTTTCTGCTTCATCATCTTTTCCAGTGTGAAAAAAAAAAAAAGCACTTCCATTATACTAGCCAATGTGATCTCATCACCTAGCATAAAAGATGTGCAATTCGCATTCATGTCTGCATGACTCTCACTACACTATGTACGCCTCATTCTTAATCTTTGAGTAAAGTTGTCAATAAATGTTTGAGTTGGTCAAAATGAACCGAAAACTTTTTTATGCCCATGTGCAAATGTTGATAAGTGCTAATAATACATAAAATTGCATTCATGGCACAACTGATTTACATTTTGTGACCCCCGAAGAACTCCCTGAAAGCTTGTTGAAACAACAAAATGAAGACTAAAAGGCAAAAGAGCAACTCCTGAGAACACCATCACCCCATACAAAAAGCTTTGTAAAATCACTTTGTTTTCAGATTGCTTCCTTTTCAAGTCATTAATACAGAATGTATTCAAATTTTGAATGCATTTGTGCAGGCAATTGAAATAAATGAGCAAATTAAACCTCATCTGTATATAAAAATTGCAATAAGGCACTGATTATACAATATGATGGCTGTCCCATTAGTGAGTCTACTTATACGTTGAACTTTAATTTGAATACCAATGTTTTTCTCACTAATGGGAACTAACTGGATTCCCGTCCATGCTTTTATTTTAACCCTTTCTACGAGGTAAAGGAAATAGTCAAGGTCTAGTGAAAAACATGTCGTATACTGTAAATCTCAATAGATCCCTTCTGAGCTCGGATTCTAAAGCTACACTGACCTCTAAGCCATATGGCATGAATTAATATGATGAGGCTTTCATACATCATCTGGCCGTCTTCCCCCTCCTCTTTGTGTAAGACAGGCCAGGGCAGACATGCATTACATTTTGGATTCTACAGCTGGTTTCCGACTTCACTGTGAATCCTTGAAGAAAGAAAAACTGCTGAGAATGCACCAGAAGTTTAAGATGCTACAATAGGAATAGTAGAAAAAACACCATCATAAGCACAAAGACCTGTGCCGGGTCGCGTCAAGGAAACAAACAGCAGTTCGTTAAGCAATTATTACATTATGAGAATATTAAGATGTTATGTTCCAGTTAGTTTGCGTTTATCATAACTCAGTATTTCACTGGGTTTCTTTTCTATATGAGATGATAATGAATTATGCAGCTGAGCATTTATACAGTCTTATAATGAGCGAATTGACATTCTGATGACATAATGAGACATTTTACAGGGTAACGAGTGTATGGAAGGACAGCAGACAGACCCAGGCTTGGAGCGAGGTCAGGACTGTACGGGGGATGTGCCAATAACTCACTGCTATGTTTCTGTAACGAGCAAGTGGTGTTGGTGAATGATTGCGGTATCACACAAGTTATCTGTCGAGTCACCAGGATCAGACGTTCCACTCGCTGAATGTTTACAGGAACGACTGCAGGGAGCGCTGAGCCACCTCGACCGTTCTTTTGTTTTACTGCAGGTAAGAGTATCATCACTGTACTGTGCTTCAAGTTTTACGCCTTCATTCACCATAAATTCTATCCAGGTCCCAGTTTCTGGGACTGTTCTGCCGCCCAAAACATCAAGGTTCACTGCAGAAGTGGTGGCGGTGGTGTAGTGGTTAGCACTGTCGCCTTGCACCGCCTTGCACCGCCAGGATCCGGGTTCGATCCCCGGCCAGGCTTGTTTCCTGTCTCTGTGTGCATGGAGTTTGCATGTTCTCCCCGTGCTTGGTGGGTTTCCTCCCACAGTCCAAAGACATGTAGGTTAGGCTAATTGGCTTTCCCAAATTGCCTGTAGTGTGTGAATGAGTGAGTGTATGTGTGTGTGTCTGTGCCCTGCGATGGATTGGCACCCTGTCCAGGGTGTACCCCGCCATGTGCCCAAAGTCTCCTGGGATAGGCTCCAGGCTCCCCGTGACCCTGAATACAGGATTAAGCGGTATAGATGGTGAGTGAGTGAGTGCAAAAGTCATTAAATGCAAAATGGTTGAACCGATTGACATGATCTGTCAAGCAGAACTTTTTTTTTTGTTTTTTTGTTAGTGCATTCTGAATTGGTGAACTGCTCTCAGGTAATTATTGACCTTCACCGATGGAGCGATATGTCAGAAGTGATGATAGATTAACCAATGATTAACCAGTATCTTTAAAGTAAGTGTCTGCTATGGATGTAGCGCTTGTCCTGCACTGTAGTTCCCAATACTGTCTTGTTTCCCATGTTTAAAGTTCTAATTCCATATTATTTTAATGAAAATAATATGATGGTTGGTCAACAAATTACAATACAAACATTATATAAAGGTGTAAATGTGAAAAAATCTTTTGCAATCAATCTCCCCACATACAGTACAGTACAGTAATGTCAAACCTGGTGGGTCTACACTACCGTACTGAGTTACTGACAGTCACGCTGGCAGACTTTAACCTGGAATCTTCACTCCCTCGTCTACACTCAACATCACACATCACCCTACTAAAAGCCTCGGGCAGTGTGCGCACCATACATAAAATGCATTAAACCGTCCGTCTGAAGATGTCCGATACGCTGTCTGGACTAGGCCGGTTAAATGCTACAAGAATTGCCCCTGCTGTTTGGGAAAAGTCTAGGGATGTGCATTCCAGAAACTCCCACTGCATTCTTCCTTTTTTCACATGATGTTTGGTTGGATGTCTCGCTTGTTTTTGTTGTTAGACTTATTCCGAGGCTTCCTCGGATTGTTTTACATCTCATTAAATGTTTCACTTAACACTGGTCACTTGTCCCTCACTCCTCACTACCTTTTGTCTCCAGTGTCATATGTGTAGATATTACACACCTCAATAATGTTGAATAGTTACAATGACTAGATGGTGTCATGCACTATTTTATTTCATTCTAGAACTACTTGTTGAGGAAAGTAAGCTCCTATTATACAACAATAAGTCCTGATGAAATAATCAGATTGGACAAGAGATGTTCCACAAGTGCTGATAATAGAGCATAACAGCACTGGGACATTTAACTGTATGTATCTGCGGAGAGAGCAGCTGCCTGCCAAAACCCACACTCACTAAGAAAACACCTCGTATGTCATCTTAAACAACACTTATCTCTTTAGTAATTGAGTACAAGTCATTCCTAAATGTGTTGTTTCGCTTAACTAACGTGAGCTACAAAGCTAACTATCTTCTAGCTATCTACATTGGGGGGAATCCCAAATCCAACTCTAACTCTTGATCAAGGGCACTACTTGGTGTGTGGAACAAGGGATCGTACACCCTAGTGCACTAGCTCCCCCTTCAGTGCATTTTGGGATTAAATTCAAGATGTTCTAAAGAGGAATAAGTGTAAATATAAAGCTAATCTTGTAAGTTTTTCAGGACTATTCATTACCTCCATGGTTTATTCTCGTTACCGTTTGGACACATTAAGTGTCAAGCACTGACTTTCGGTCGCCAGCTCCAAAAGTCATGGTTACTTAGTTCCACCAGTCGCTGAAGGATATGTGTTGGTGGAGCGAAATCAAATCATAATCTACTGATAATAAATGGCATTTGTAAAACCGTTGTACTGTATATAAGCAATATCACACTCAAGGTAGTGCTGTCGTACTGAATATAAGCACTTCTGTCATATCTTCGAACAACTTGAGTGTCATATTGCTTCATTATCAGTTATACAGATAGGTCCAAAAATTTTATACACACTTCAACATGAAAAATATATGCCTCTAGTACAAGTGTTGAATTGTGGATAAATTTTTTGGGCCCCACTTATATTAAAGAGGCCGTATGAGGCTTCCTCTCCAGGTTCTGTTTGTTCTCCATTGCAAATGCTGAAAACTATACTAGGATGTGTCAAACTTTCTGACTGTTACAAAGCACTGGCACTGGCGAGTCCTTGGATAAAGTGGAGGATCAATTAAACCTTGGGTCTTTGATTGACTGTGCACTAAAACAATCCAACATTACCCAGATGATCAAAAAGCACTGATTCTTGTTGCTAGTTAAAAATCTATGGCGAATGTAAGTGCGGTGCTTTGCCGCAGTTCAGATCAGTCACTGTTCATTTGCTGCAGTGGCGCTAATTGCTTATTCGTAATAGCTTGATAGATTTTCTATTTAGTCGGACTTAAAAACCTTGATGGACCCTGCAGATCTTGATGCAAGCTGACGAGAATCACGCAGTTTATGACCTCAGTATAATCATTGCATGACTGAATGTGAATGTATGTGAGATTGCATGAACTATTGATTGCATTCATCAACTCAGTGACATCTTGACCTTTGAGAAGACTTGGGTTTGCTACTATTTTTTTTCCCTAATAAAATGTTCATACAAATTAGGTTTATAAACATAAACATTTATCTCAATATTACTTTATATGTTATGTGCATTTTTTCCTTCCTTCCTTGTTAAATTAAAATTTTATTTGTCATATACACAACCAGGGGCGGCACAGTGCCTTAGTGGTTAGCACTGTCGCCTTGCACCTCTACAGTCTGGGTTCGATTCCCATCTTGTGTCTGTGTGCATGGGTTCTCCCAGTGCATGGTGGGTTTCATCCGAGTACTCCGGTTTCCTCCCACAGATTAGACTAATTTGCATTTCCAAATAACACATAGTGTGTGTGTGTGTGTGTGTGTGTGTGTGTGTGTGTGTGTGTGTGTGTGTGTGTGTGTGTGTGTGTGTGTGTGTGTGTGTGCGTGCGTGCGTGCCCTGTGATGGATTGGCACCTCATCCAGTGTGTATCCTGCCTCGTGCCTCTAAGTCTCCAGGGCCCCGGAGACTCTGTATACAGGATAAAGCAGTGTGGACACCTGGTGAGTGAGTGAGTGACATGCACCACCATACACAGTATGATATGCAGTGGAATGCTTATATGATTGTCCATGACCCAAAATAGACAGGTTGTAGTAAAATGATAATATTGCACATTCAAAAAGATAGAATGTAAATTATAATAACCATTTAGGGTGGAAATGTACAAATGATACAAAATGAAATAGAATTAAAATAAAAAAAAAATTAATTACGCAGTGGTTAATTAATTAATTTATTCATTTATTCATCTTCGTAACCGATTGATCCTTTAATCCATTAATACACTCCGTTGCAGGGCACAACACACACACACGTCCACACACTTATTCACACCTAGAGGCAATTTATGGATGCAGATCCACATACCTGCATGATTATAATATGAAATACATAATATAGCAATTCTGTATACAAAAAAGGTATGTGGTTTGAATACTGCCCATATTTTCCTTCCTCTTGCTTAGTTTTAGCAAAGTGGAATTAATGGAAAAATGCCTGAAGGTGACGTATCCCGCAGCACTCATCCTCGCTCCATGTCCCTAAGAATGGAAAGGATTTCGATCCAATAGCCCGAGTCCAAAAAGGACTGTATTTCTAAATGTTTTTCAGAATATTTTCAGCCTGCACACACATGATTACACACACACATGCACATGTGTTATGCCAATCCGCCTCCATCCACTCATAACCAGAACCCCCGGTTCCATCGCAGTAATCGGCATCAGCCGTTGCCATGGCCACCGGTGAACGTTCCTGGGGTTGCCAGAGCAACTCATTGGGAGTCACAGTGCGTCTGTCGTCACCTGGCAGATTTTGACAGAGAGAAAAAAAGAAAGAAAGAAAGAAAGAAAAAAAAAACAGGTTCAGAAATAAGGAAAAAAGAATTAATAGTAAGAGCTGGAGATAGAAGGTGCAGTCCTATATGTCTATGAAAAGCACACACCGTAATAGAGAGGAACTATAAAAAGCGGCAATTTGATACAAATGTACGTTGGTAAATTAAATAGCAATAACATCATAGATCACATTTCTTGCTTCATATCGTTTATAAATGTAATTCCTTGTCTCGCTCTTAATTAACCTTCATTTAAGATTTCAATTAGTTTTTTTTTCTCACCCTTTCAAACCTACAGTATGCTTCTTCTTTCCTTATATCATATGTCTCTGACGCTGCAATGTTTTGTTTTTCAGGCAAATATTCCTCATCTACCACTCTGTACTACTGATAGATATAGACAGGCTGACGAGAAAAAGAAAAGGAACATCTAAACCATCTGCATGCACACACACTCATTCTCATGTCACCCATACCTCCAGAGATGACAGTTAGTGTCCTACAGGTGTTCTTGTCTCTGGTTTATTTTTTTGTTTTTCCTTTCTTTTTTTCTTCCTCCTCCCTTCCCCTAAACAAGCTTAGTGCAGAGAGTCAGTCTGTGTCTGTCACAGAGAGTCTATTCAGGTAGAAAAAAAATTTCACTACCATGCTTTACTATTTAATTGGCCCATTAGCGGTATGATACAAGGCACAAGGTTGACTCATGGTGACCTTGCATGCATGTGAAAGAAAGCCCGTGCTGACAGAGCACATGGATATCAGGAGTGTAAAAAAGAAACAAACTCCATGAGGACGTCGAGGGAGAAAAAAACGATTCGAGGCAGACGCTGCCATTTTGTGCGAGCGCCTTATCAAATGAGCTGCCGCTCAACGCGGCACGAGGAAGCGTGAGACGAGCGAGTGTTGCCATGGCGATCGCATCGACATTCTCTATTCCACGTCTTCGGAGCCACCAGAGTTCCCTCTGTTAGGCATCACACGTATACAGGCTCACATGTGAAAATCAATCAGCATGTAGATAATAAAGAAAATACTTTAATGGTGGCCAAACGTATTGGGACAAAGTGAAATTCAATGTTTTAATTAAACATGATAAGGTCAATCAAAATTTGTGAAAAAGAGAGATTTTCACCCTGGCTTCAGAAAGTGAAAGTCCCGTCAAATATTTGTTCAATCCATTAAAAAAAAACCCCAACTGATTCTAATTATCACATCTCTTCAGGAAGCACTACAATCCATCTATCCATCCATCCATCCATCCATCCATGAACATCTGTAGTCCAACTAGAGACCGTGGTGGCCAATGGTGATTACCATTGTATTTATTCCCATCATTTTATGACCCTGGTAGAACTTCCAGTCAGCATTCACACACTACGAGCAATTTGGGAACACCAATTAGCGTAATCTGCTCGTCTTTGGATTGTGGGAGGAAACTGAAGTACCCTGAGGAAACCCACCAAGCTCGGGTAGAACATGCAAACTCAGACTTAAACCTGGAGGCTGAAGGTACAATTCCTCAGGACTAACCGCTAAGCCACCATGCGCTGACCCATGGCATATGTTGTTCTAATACTTTTGACCACCGTGCCCACCAAACATAAGGAATAAAACATGATCAGCTTTTACATGAAAATAACAAATGATATGGTGGTGTTACAAAAGAGCTACCTGTTATACATCTCAAAGCCTTTCATTACAGAGAGCTGACACTGGAGACTCCTTTATAAAATTCTCCTCACAGAAAAACGTTCAGTTTTACAATCCAGCTTTGGCGATCCTATACAAGTCCCAGTGCAGCCGTTTTTATTGAAAAGATAATGTATTATGATTGATCTGGCTCATTTCTCAAGGCAGACTTGCACTTCTCTAAACCCCATCTATAAACCTCCACACCATTACGTTATTTTCTCACAGCAGAAGTGTCGATTCCCATTGATTTTGCACAAAAGCGAATGCATTTGGACATCATTCAAAGCCTCGATTGCGTAACCGCTGAATTAGTGCTAAAATCCAGTGATCTGGCTGTTTAATTCAAATAGTTTGGATGATACACTGAGTTTTGCTCTTAATTATGTATAGCTGCTTTGACATATAGACTAAAGATTGTTGTCATAAACATTTATTGCATATAGTTGTCTAGCTGAACGATGTAATTATTTTCAGTATTGCTAATGCAAATACTTGAATTTTTTTTTTTTGCCATTGTCTTTGCCATTATTTTTTGCAGTTGTTTGTTGATAAAAGAGAACGACTCAGGGTGTGTGGTGGTATGAGAAGAGGACAAGCAAAGAGAGGTGAGATGTGTGCTTGATCAAATATGAGCCTCAATTATGGACCGACATACATGTGCTCACTAGGGTAGAACCAAGCTGAACCACACAGCCAAATATAGCCACTGTTTCATCCTTAGTTTAAACCATAAAAAAAAAAAATAATAATAATAATTGAGAACCTAGAACCTCAGAATTATGATGTCACCCATAGGTTTTCTGAAGAGCACTTTTGATTGCGTTCAACTGTGGTAGCTCTGGTCGTCAACCTCTTGTCTGTAGCTGACTCCTCTTAAATCCCATTCAAATGGGCTTATGTGCAGAGTGAACAGCACCTGGTTGTTGGTTGGAACATGCCTACTTACCTAGCTAGCTTAGCTTCATTTTAGCTACATCTCTCTCTCTCACTGACAAATGAACAAAGGTTTCAGGAGGATGTCACTGTCTGCCTTGAGTCTCATCTGACCTTATCCAACGCCCCTTGACACAGGACAAGAGCAGGAGAGTTCCTGCTTGTTCTCTCTCTCTCTCTCTCTCTCTCTCTCTCTCTCTCTCTCTCTCTCTCCTGGCCTATATTTCATATTTAATCTGGTCAAAGAGAAAGGATTTCTTGTCTTACTCCCCCAGTAATTCTGTCAAGACAGATGGTGCCTGTGTGACCCAGATTGGTAGTACAGACTCCAGACAAGTGACCGCAGTGAAAGGGGAAAATCCTGAACACGTCCGATCCCCACCGGGCAGGTTTCACTGAGCCGAGGGATCTATAAGACAAATAACACACAGTGTCGAGAAAGAGGGACTGAGCCAAATAAACAATAGCCGAACCATAGATATCTCACTTAATGTTAAAATGCTTGATTACGTAATGAACCGTATATGGGAAGGTAAGCGCTTTGTATCAGCCTCTCTCTCTTTCACCATCATTTAATGGTTGAGTGGTTTTATTTGGAGCTCCGTGCAACGGGGTGCATTTACCATTAATGCATGGATAAGATATGGACAGATAGATGATATATGCAATTGGCTTTTTTTTTTTAATCATCCCTGGTACAGATTGAGTTTTGTATGTGTGCGTATGTGTGCGAGAGAGATTCTTTATTTAAATTTTTTATAAAATCCAGTTATTAAAGATTACAGATTAATGGATAGTCCAGGTAATAAACTCTAGCCCTTGTCATACGAGACAGAACCAATCACTCTCCCAATCACTCTGCAGTGTATTCGTAATGAGCTAATCCATTCCAGAGAGATCGCTTGCCAGGCCACTCCGTCTACTTCATCTTTAGTGTGCACATTAAACTCTGTAATAGGATATGTTTGCAAATTGCATTATAGACTTAATAAATTACACAAATAACAACATATGAGACACAAATTTAATATTACGTAAAAGTGTAACCAACCGGCAGTGGTTCATTCGTTCGGTGGCCACAACCTGGTTTCTGTTTCGGAGCTACAGTTTTCAAAGTTGAATATTTCTTTCTTTTATAAAGAAATTATATCCCTCTTTGAAGGAAATCCTCTGACTCTGCTCACTGGACAATGTTACCAACGATATTTCAAGTAAACCTGAATTGCTCATATTTTAGCAGTGTTCACCTCTTCCTTCAGCTATATATATATATAGGGTCAGGGGTAGTTCAGTGGTTAAGGCATTGGACTAACGTTTCAAGAAGGTCTCAGGTTCAAATCCCACAACCACCAAGTTGTTTCTGCTGGGCCCTTGAGTAAGGCCCCCAACTGCTCAGATGTATAATGAGATATAAATTTAAGTCGCTCTGAATATGGGCATCTGCCTAAAGCCTAAATGTTGTGTGGCTAGTTTATGTGCTCACCTTGCTGAAGGCACTTACAAGTCAGCCATATTGTAGAGAAAAATAGTGTAGCATATTTCAGTACCAGAATGATGAATTACTTTTGGCTTTACATTCACATGTATAGTACATGAAGGTGACATGGTGGCTTAGTGGTTAGCACTGTGGCCTTGCACCTCCAGGGTCAGGGGTCAATTCCCACCTCAGGGTCTATATACATGGAGTTTGCTTGTTCTCCTCGTGCTTAGTTGGTTTCCTCTGGGTAATCTGGTTTCCTCACATTGTCCAATGGCATGCAGATTAGGCTAATTGGTGGAGGTCCTACCACGGTTGTAAAAATGGGAGTAAATACAAATGGTCACCACTGCTCTCCATGGACCATAGTTGGACTACAGGGGTTCTTTGATAGATAGATGTACATGAGGAGGAATATTGGACAAGTTAGAACTAATCATTCAGCAGAACAGAATTACAGGATTGCCCTACAAGAATAACACTATTGGTCGCTTTTCAAATATATGTCAAAAATAATGGAGGGCAGAAAGGAGTTCTTTTGGATAAGACGACTTTCACTTACCTTGCAAATGTATTGTAATTCACTGTCAGCCTTACTGGCAGTTCCAAGGTAAGGTGAAAAACAGTGACAGAAACAATGGCTCACTGTCTTGAATACGTTGATATGAATATGATGATGTGATAGGAAAGAAAAATCCAAGAAGAATGTCAGTGGCTCTTCGAGATATGACTCCACAAGCCCTCTGGCGGTGTGCCATTGTGTCTGGAACCATTCGATTCAATTTAATAGACTTTGATTTGTTTAGCACTTTTAACAATTTACATTGTCACAAAGCATCTTTACACAATCAAAAGAGTTATTTAAGTTTGTATGAAATGTGAATGTGTAAGGTTTAAAATGGGTTAGGGTTAGGACTATAACAGCATAACTAAAAGGCAGAGCCAGAAGGAAACACAGACATGAGGGGGAACTGAGATGTAAAGCAACCAAACACCTCACCGTCAACAAACCTGAGTGATCAATGAGAGTGGGGAGGACAGCATCTAAACATACCAGTTCACCAGATACTCTACGTCCATGAGTCCCCCAGATCTGCTCCTTTACCCAAGGCAAATCTATTTACAAAATGCTTGGTTAAATACAGCCCAGGTTAAGACTTAAACACTGCTTGGCAACTGGGTCTGAGTACCAGGACATTGCCATTGTGGATCGTTTGGGTGCTATGGGATGCGGGGTGAGCCTTTGTGGATTGAACTTGTTTGTCCAGTACAATATGCCCCATGGAATGGGACACTCAATTGGAATGTGATTTAAGGAGTTTGGAGGCCGTATCGGCCGCCTTGGGCTCCTTGCCTTCTGGACCTTGTGTACAGTGGACTGAAATGGGCTGGGTGTTCTAGTTCCGTCGTGGCTGGCATTGACTTTTTTCAGCGATTTGTACTGCATTGTCTTTTCTGTTGGTTCAGACCAGGCCGGCTAGCCTTTTGTCCCCATGGGAATGGATGAGTCTTGGGTGGCCATGATCCTGTCACCAGTTTGCTGCAGATTATTATTATAGTCAGAACTTTGCACTAACTACAGTAAGGCCCTTTGTTACAGTGCTGAGAATGGGCAATGGCACATTGCATTTTGGGTAGCGGTTGCCAAGATTTAGAACACACTTCTTTAAAAATAAATCAAGAGACGGAAAAACATGAGTGCAGAGTGAGGAAAATAAATATTTAGTCAATATTCCTTATGAAGCAAAAGAGTGCTACATGGAGGAAAGAATGTTGGTCTGAACAAACACAAAGAGCGGTCGGGATCTGTGAACAGTACAATATGTACAGTATTTATTTATTTATATATTTATTTATTTATTTATTTTGTATTTTCTCACTTCTCTACAGTGAACTTTTGTAATGAATCCTACATCACACCAATAGATTCAGAGATTATGAATTGACTTTTTGCGTAATGTACAGTATGATGGTATGCAATAAATGAACAGCTCTGTTGCTGCAGCATGTGCTGCGTCCATCTTTGATCTCAGGCCGGTGGGACGGCACGGGTTGGTCACTGTGACAGCTTGCTGTCTTTTCCGCTTGCTCGGTGCTGGTGGTTGTGCAAAGTTACTTAGTTGAGTAGCAACAACACGGTCCTGTACAGTATCTGCATGAGTAGTAGTAACTACAGTTAAACAGGTTTTTTATTATGACTAATTTGTGTGTGAGTATACCTATACACACATATCTACATATATATGTATACATACATACATACATATATGTATACATACATACATACATGTATACATACATACATACATACATACATACATACATATATATATATATATATATATATATATATATATATATATATATATATATATATATATATATATATATATATAT